>PVJI01007774.1:50259-75898 GCA_004026765.1 Micronycteris hirsuta | reverse complement strand
CTCTTTGGGTCCAACTTCTTTGGGACTCTCTGAGCTTCCTGGACTTCCCGAAAGTCTATTTCCTTCGCCAGCTTCGGGAAATTCTCCATCATTATGTGTTCAAATATTTTTTCAATTCCTTGGATTTCTTCTTCTCCTTCTGGCAGCCCTATGATCCGTATGTTGGGACGTTTACAGATGTCTTGGAGGTTTCTGAGCCGCTCCTCCATTTTTTGAATTCTTGTTGCTTCATTCTTTTCTAGTTGGATGTTTTTTTCTTTCTGCTGGTCCACTCCATTGATTTGAGTCCCGGGTTCCTTATCTCTATTGGTTCCCTGCAGATCTCTCCTCATTTGTACAAGCAAGTTCGTTAATTTTTCGTCGAATTCTGTTAGCATCCTTATTACAAGGGTTTTGAACTGTGCATCTGATAGGTTGGCTATCTCTTGGTCGGTTAGCTCTGGGGCTTTGATCTGTTCCTTTCTTTGGGCCATTTTTTTTCCCTTGGTGATCCTGTTACTGTAAGGGGGGCGGAGTCTTGGGGATCCCCTGTACAGGGAAGTTCCCGGTAGTTGCGCTGTGACGTAGCCTCTGGGGGCGGGACCTGAGAGCACAATGGCGCCTTCTCTGCTCTCCGCACCCACACCGCCTCCTGCAAGCAATTCGGGCCCTTCTGCGCTGGCTCCGGGGGTCGCTCTGGGGTCGCTGGACCGGCTGCACAGCTGCAATCCCCCGTGGGTCTCCCCAGTGAACTCTCCTGTGAGGCCGGGAGTTCCTCTCGCCCCCACAGGTGCTCTCTATCTGCGCCGATGGGTTGCGCCCTGCTTTCTTTCCCGGTTTCTCTGCACACGAATGCAGACCTGCCCGGTCCACCAGTCTCGGCCCTGCTGGGTCCGGATGAGCCGGGCGCAGACTGCACTTCAGTCGGGCCCCCGTCTGGGTGTGCTGCAGCCCCGCGGGGACCACCCCTCCAACCGAGGTCCTGCCCTCTGCTCACCAGCTTGCCTAGGCGTCGACGAGCACTCTCCCTTCGCTCTGCTCCTCCCGGCTCACCAAACTAGATGAATGTATCTTCTTTAATTCCTTGGTTGTCGGACTTCCTCTCAATATGATTTTCTGTCAGATCTGGCTGTTTTTGGATGTGTAGATTTCTGATTTTTTTCCTTGTTTGGTTGTGCGAGGCGGTACGGTGCCTTCACCTATGCCGCCATCTTAGGAAGTCCAACCCATTATTAATGAGAGGTTGTTAGAGGACCCTCAAGGCTTCTGCTGATACTAGGTCCGAAGCATAGTCAATTAAATGCAAGCAGAGAAAAACAGTTTATTTTTTCAAGCTTTACAGAGGATGCACTGGCAGTTCCAAGAGCAACACTGCCCAGTGCAGTGAGATCTCACCCCTGGTATGGGGCCGCGTTCGTCAGGGACCCCGAGGCAGTTTGTTCACACTGTAGCTTTATGAAGGGTCTCTTTTCACAGTATTTACACACACGCATACTGACACATGTTCTCACCCCTCTAGACTGCGCTATCCTCAAAGTCAGGGACCATAATTTAGTCATCTTTGTATCCCTAAACCCTAACATGGCTTGATCACTTAATAAATGTGCTTTAAAAGGCAAGCACAAACCCCTTGAGATTTAAAGGCTGTAGACAGCGGTCGCCTGGAGACTTAAAAGGAAACGAAATAAGGCTTCAGGTCCAAGTTGAAACCAAAAACGGCTTATTATATATTTTCTTAGTTTAATTGTATTTTTTAATCATTTCAAAAATGGATTTGTTTCTAGCCTTCAGTGAGGGTGGGACTGAGGTTTATCTAAGCCAGTCTGCCCATCCTTTTCCCACGATGTTCTGGAAGAAAGCAGAAAGAGATGACTCACAACTTGGCACATGCTTCCTAGTTCCTATGCTCTCACACCAAATTGTGTTCCAAAAGAGAGGCATTTACAAAGGCTCAAAACCTGGATGCCCAGGCCTTAGGATGTAGTTTGCATTATACACACTTTCCAACCTGGTGCTAAATTAACTGCATTTGGTTTCAGATAGTTAATGACTATTAAGCGGAGAGGTGACTTCAAGTGGAAATTGGCTCAATCCTCACTCTATGTCCTTTCAGAAGTCTTCTCTCAGTTTGCTCCCACTGCGCTCTCATCCCCTCCCTCCTTCCTTAGCCACCTCCAATCCCAGCTTTTAGGCTTGTAAGCCCTTGAAACTAGTGTTTGCAGAATGTCCCGGCTATGAAAGTAAGCCCTTTCTGGTTACTTTTGTGGACTGAGACTCAAGGATGTCTATATTCAAAATAGCGATGACCTAGAAAGTGCACACATACACCTCAGGGTACTTGTCTAATACCCTCCTCACACAGTCATCTAACTTCCTTCTCAGTTGAGCCTTCCAGGTTGCGCCAGTGCCCTAGGGCAGCCTCAGGCAGCTATGGCACTTCCCATCTGTCTTTCAAACACAAAATCCCCCAAATCGTACTCTCTTCATTATTTCTAATTCCACATCTTCTGGAACCTGCCATTTGTTCCTAGGAAACAGAAATCACATACATCTAAATCATTCTACACAGTGCCTAGCAAAGAAGCAAATATAAGTGCGGGCTTATTATCACCAAGCCTGTTCTCTGATTATAACGATGATGATGATGCTAATGATCCCACTCACTTTAATTTGCACCTGATTTTAGACTCATCGGTGGCTCAAAGACTTCAACCTCAATGCTGTGAAAGTGCTACGGAGAAGCGAAAGGGCTGGCTCTATAAAGGCAAGGTGGTAATGTAGAGAACAGGGAAACTGAGGCAAATATGTTTTACTAGCTAGGAGGAACTAAGAGATTAGCCCACTAGGATGTTTACCCAAGTCAGAAAGAACACCCTGACCCTGGGACGAACTACCTCGCCAGCCGCATGTTTATGTAAAAGTGCTGTTCGTGCAAGAGTGGCTGTTTAGCTTTTTTTTTTGTTATTTTGTATTAACGGCTGTGTACCACCCCCCCCATTCCCGCGCGCGGTCTCTGTAAGCCAATAGCTAACTGCTAACTCTGCTTCTGTACAACGCTTGCTTGCTCGCGCCAAAACTCCCTATATAAGCCCCCAGTTGTAAACGCCAGGCGCGACTCTCATCTGCAGCCCCTGTGGGCGCTGTGTCTCCGGACACTCTGAGAGTTCGTCCCTACGCAGGTAAAGATTTGACCAATAAAGTAGTATTTCTAAGCCCAGAAAGTCTCTAGTATTTGTACTCGCGATCATGGGATAAAACAGTAACAGTAAAAACAATAATAGAAAAAGAACAAACACTCGTAAAGGGAGTTGAAGGTCAGGGAGTCAGGACAGTGTAATACAAATATACAAAGGACACCAGCTTTGGAGTCAGTCCTGAGTTAGAATACTTGCTTGGTCACATTGTCTTGTCTTGGGCAAGTTGCTTAACTTCTCTGACTCCCTATTTCCTGATCTTTAAAAGATATTAAAGTATTCATCTTAGAGGATTCTCTTGAATATTAAGTGAGATAACTTTTAAGGCATCTGGCTCGTGACAGGTTCCCTTCCCTCGCCCCTCAGAAAGGAGAAGCTATAGTGATAAGAATTTTCAAGAGGAGCCAAAGGGTCTGTAATCATGCATTTTAAAAGGCTCATCCTAAGGTTCTCACTTTTAGGTGTTGTCTAATGGATGTGGTCTCCACAATTACCAACTTCAAAGGGAAGGTGGATGTTAGGGAAGGATTGTGCCTGACCCGCCCCACCCCCATCGATCAAGATATACAAATTCAACAAGACCTCACATCTTTAAAGGATGGGACTCAGAGTGAGACATCTCTTGTCTCTACCCCCAAAGCAATTTAACTGCACTGTACCTGGAGCATCGATCACTGTACTGTATTACCTGTTTAAGCATTTGCGTCTCCTCTAGGCTGTGAGAGCTGCGAAGGCAAAGTCTAGATACTATTCCCCTTTGCTTCACCCCCGATCATGATGCCCGTCAACCATGTCGTACTTACAGGATTGAACTGAACCATCTGTCTTCAGGATCTACAGTGTTTTACCATGTGTTCTCCACCTTGTAAATAATTCCTCAGCAGCATTTCTCAGAGCCTCCAGTTTCAAGCATTGACCACCTATTATTTTTGGCCTTTAAGAATGGACTGTTTAGGTGATCAAAGGCCTCAAACTTCCTGTTATAAAATGAACAAGCCCTGTGGACATAATGTACAGCATGGTGACTATACTTAATAAGACTGTATTGTATCTTTGCTAAGAGACTGGATTGTAAACGTTCTCATCACAGCAACAAAAAAAAATTGTAATTATGTGCGGTGATGGATGTGAACTAGATTTACTGTGGTGATCACTTCACAGTGTATACATGTATTAAATCATTACATTGTACACCTGAAATTAATACAATGTTACATATTACAATCTCAAACTTACAAAAGAGAAGGTCAAAACAACTATAAAAAAGGATTTACTGTTTAAAATCAGCTTTTTTTTTCATTTTGAAAGCCAAAACTTAAAGGAAAGCCTTAAACTTAAATGTAAAAGATTTCAAAGAAATGCCTAGGTCTAACCTCAGATCACACCACGCTTTTCATTTATTACCATAACCTTGGGCACCCCACCCCCACATCCAAGTCTGGGGACAACTTTTGAAAGGCACTCACAGGGCATTCTTGGTGAGTGCCTGGAGGGCTCTGTGCGTGGTTGTGAGAGTGACCGCAGGTCTGGGAAGTGGCGGCTCCATCTGCCTCAGGGAACAAAATCAGTGCTGATGACTGTTAGGTGGAAGTATCTCTCAATCTCTGAGTCCCTCCTCAGGTCTGACGCATCTCTTTTTCTTCAGAGGAAATAGGAACAAGCTCAGGCAAGAGTCACTGAGGAAGAAACCCTCTTTTATTGTTTAACTCATTCATTACCAGACGGTCGTGGAGAAACTGGGGTGCAGAATTACTGAAAACACAAATAAGCTTGAGACACATTTGGAAAGATATTTAAGTGGCATCCACAATCAGTTGCTCAGGGAAAGCCGAGAAGTTGAGGGGAAGTTCCTAAACTTAAAGGCAGATTTCATGGGGAGCAAATATCATGTTCTCCTTCAAAAGAATGGCCTCCGGAGACAGACACTGTTCTGCCTTAACAGCTCTGTGTCCCTTGCCTGTGTTACTGATTCCAACTAAGCCTCCGTTTTCTCATTATTTAAATGAGAATAAAATACCCTACAAGGTTGTTTATAAACATTAGATGAGAGCTTAACTCATCTATATATACTAACTGCCCAGTCTTTGGTAGGCAGAACCCAGGTCCCAGAACTGTCCCCACGGTCCCCAGTGCTGAGGCCAAGTGTCTGCTGGCATTAGTCCCCAGGCAATTCATTTTGTACCTGGCTGATCCCCGGGGCACTTGAGGGCATGACCTCTGAACTGAAAGCACCTGTTATCTTTAGATGCAGAAAACAAGACAAAATCTCCCCTGGCTTACTGCTGCCTGTAGGCAAAGTTGCAATTCTAGGACAAGCAAGGCGATTCGAGTACTTTCTTTCTTGAGTACTTTCTGGATGAATCTTTTAAATTACATCATCTATATGCCATTTGTCCAATGACTTTATAATTAGAGTTCATCTAGTTTAAAGAATATAGAATATTCTCTAGAGAATAAGGCTAGCTCATTGTATGCTAACTGCAGTAAACGTGAAGGTAATGGCGGTGCTTAGCAGGAAGATAATTGTAATTTATTATGCACTTACTATGTGTCAAGCATCCTGCTAAGCATTAAACATGTCTTATGTCTTATTTCACACCATCAGCCCAACTGCAAGAATCCTCCTTTACACTTAATCCTCAAACCTGAAAAAGTTGGCACGAATAATTGGCTTCGATCTCTCTGCAGGATCTGAGTGCTCATATACTGTGGCCAAATCAAATGCTTCCTAAATGCTGAATATAGTTTGTGTGGTTTTAAGTGGGCAACGAAGAGACAGGTATCGTTGGAAATAAAACATATGAGGCAGAGGTGAATTCTTAATCCCTTGGCTCTCGTGCCAACCCATTTGATAGTGACTTATAATTAATATGTTTCATATTGCTCAATCATGTCTAGAAGATGGATTGCAGGGTGGAGTGGGAGAGGTGCCTTCCGGTCCATTCCAATGAAATGTTTATGCTCTGCAGTATCACAAAACAAGAAGTTCTGTAAGGTAAGGGGGTTAGAAATGCCTTGCTTCCTGTGGACAGATGCCAGGTGGAGCAAATAAACAGATATAGTTCCTATTGGATACGAATGCCCTTAAAAAATTGTTTTCTGTCATGCTGCCAAGGCCGTGCCAGCTGTTTACAACATAAACTCAGGGAGAAAAGAAAGAGGGAGACTGAATAGTGTTTGAGGAGTAAGTAAAGTGAAAAATAAGGAAAGACACTTATCCAATTTTGTTGATAAACTCTTACAACTGAGTCAACTGGCAGTCCTGGTTCTAAAACATATGAAAATCTAGCCAATTAAATTAAACCTGACAATTAAATGGAGCTCGGGTGCTATTCCCTGAAATTCCACGAGTGGCTGAGAGTAACAATGCTGGAGCAGGACACTTCTTGGAGACATTCAGTGTGGCCGTCACAACTGGCAACCCCCTGACATTGTCTTCTTTGGTTTTCCTACTATTAACTTAGATGGCACTTTAACATTGTTTTCATTAGTTGGCAACAGTTTCAAAATTAAAAGACTTCACATAAAAATCCAAACCTGTGGTATCTCTTAAAAATGAGAAAATAGGCAAACGCTGGAATTACATTCTCACCTACCAACCACTCAGCTCCCCATAGGTGGTCCCCACTTTCCCCACAGGTCCCCAAAGCTGAGGTCAAGTGTTAGCTGGCATTAATCCTTGAAATGGGATGTTATTATCTGGCTGATCCCTGTGAGCCCTTTAGTGCATGTCCCCTGAGCTGGGGCAATCCCATTATCTTATAGATAAGGAAAGCAAGGCAAAATCCCACACAGCTTACCATTGCCTGTAGGCAGAGTCCCAGTGTCATGAGAGGCAAAGCCATTTTCAGAATGACTTCTCTTGCCAGTTCCCACAAGTAACCTATGGCCCAGCCACCCTCATCAGGCAAGGCTGCAGCTCTGTTCCCTGTGCCTCAACTGCTCTCCACAGCATCAGATTCTCGCTCATGTTTCCATCTCTGATCAGTTCCATCCTCACTTCCCAGGCAGAGAAGTGAACACACAGCACATTGTACTCACTCTAGCAACAGACTAGAATCCTCAAGCAGAAGGTCAATGTTAAAGTCCTCTTTTTGGTCACCAGTGCTTACCACCACGCAATGACACATAGTGTAAACTCAATAAATCTGGGCTTTGGAGAGGAAAAACGATGTGTCCTCAGATACCTGGGTAATTGTACTCAACACACAGTTGGAAAAAACAGGCTCAAAGCATATCCAGCCCACAAGGCACACTGAGACTGATGAATGTCAAATGACATCAAAAATCTTATCTCAGTGACAAATGCAGTTCTTAACAGGCCAAGTTTTCCTCCAGAAATAGGAACGGCCTGATCAGTGTAGCTGTGTAAGAAGGACCGTAAAGATCCCATATATCTTCTCTATTAGCCTGCCAAGGTGCCAGCAAGTCCACAGTGTCAACTTATTTGCATTAAGCCTTTTTTTGTTACAATGGAACACACCTTCCTCACTCCTCCTCCAGAATCCAGTATATCAGGCAACTCTCCAAGGTTAGCCCAGCTTTAGTTAACTTATCAACTATTTTTCTATCTGATGCATTTACCCTGGAATATCTGGGTAAGTGGTGACAGAATTACACAAAGGTAAAACTTCCAGCAGAGGGGACAGGTCTGCATGCTGAAGGAAGAGCTGGGGAGTAGGCAGCATGCACCACGGATGAATGCAAGGCCCCTTGGAACCAAGATGCCTTAGGCCAGTTCTGCTACCTGCTTGGTGAGTGCCTTTTGGCTAATCACCCACCTGCATTTCTTCATTTAGATAGAAAAAGATCATTACTGACAGGAGCTTCTGCCTCAGTGGGCCATTGGAGAATTAAATGTGTCTACATACAGTAGGCATTCAAAACGGTGTCTGACACACAGTGAGCCCTACGTAAGTGTTTGTGTCTGTCATTATCCATAGAGGATGGCATGCGATTCAGCCCTTAAAGGAACGGCTCCAGTTTACAACCTGCTGTCTTCTTTCCCAATTTACTGATGAAGGATGTAAGGCCTAGAGAGGAGACAGCTTACCGAAGGCAGCAGGCTAGTGGACGGCAGAGCTAGGGCTTCCTATCCAGAGGTGCTTCCTGCCCCCTCCCATGGAACTTCCTGATGAAGAAAAGAGGAGGGGGTTGAGGGAGACCAAGAGAAACCAAGGTCCAGCTCCAGCATCTCTCTCTTCTGAGGATACTAAGACCAGGAGCCTTGGGACTTCTCCCCAGAGTCAATTTCTCATTCCCGCTCTGGGGGGGGGGGGGGGGGGGGGTGGTCCACGCCTGAGCAAACACCACCGTCCGACGCGCGCACCCCCAGCCCCCTACACTGGGCGTACCCTCTAAGTCTGGCACAGCGCGCAACTCGGCGCCCCACTGGGAAGACGAGTCAATAGTGGGATGGCCGGGAAAAGTGACACAATCCGCCCGGCGCTCTCCGCGCCAGCCTCCCACGCAGCTCGGGGCGGCCCTCTGCCCTCGCGGGGGTGCGGACAGGGGCTGAGCGGCAGGGGTCTTCCTGGGGCCCGCGTGCCGGCCCGTCACACCACCCCGGCCCGGCGGCCGAGCCCTGGGCGCGGGTCCTTTTCAGCAATACAGAGGCCCCCGCAGATGTCTGGCCAGAAACTAGCACCGCCGCTGCGGCCGCCGCCCCCGGGAGCTGGATGACAGAGTCTTGAAAGACTTTCACCAAATATGGGCTGGGGCTGGAAACGTCCTGCGCCGCCGGAAACCTGGAGTCAAGGCAACCGCGGCCACTCGGGGCGCGCGGGCCAAGCAGCCGGCAGGGGGAGGCTGGCGGCAGGCAGCCCAGAGCGCCCCGAGGCCGCGGCCCCGGGCCCCCTCCCGGAGCGTCTGCCCCCCGTTTCCCGCCGCCATCCTGGCTTCCCTTAGCTCTCCGCGATCCCCCCACCGCGTGGTGATGAGAGGCTGGAGGGGTGTGGAGAGGAAAAGGATGGCGCGGGGCGCCACCTTAAAGGTGGCCTTTCGCAGTCATCATAAATCGTTCTGTTCATTAAGGAGTATAACAAGTGGCGTCGTGAGACAGGCGTGCAGGCGAGTATTGAGCACTCCCGTCGTCCAAGGCAGTGGTTCTCAGGGCGTGACCCCCCCCCCCCACCCGCGCCGGCGGCCGCATCATCACCTGGGGGCTTGTTAGAAACCTGACTAACGAGATTTCTGCGATGGGGCCCAGCAATCATTCTTTAACCAGCCCTCCAGGTGATCCTGAGACGCTTAGGTTGAAAACCACTGGTCCAGGGCTAGGAAACCGGAGTCATCAAGTTTAAGGTGATTATTATTCTCAGTTGCCACCAGACAGTGAAGCCTTCTTTTGGTGACCTAAAATTCCCTGGCAGCAGCGGGTGAGAGACGTCCGCATCGCTCAGCCCAAAGCCAGGCGCTGCAGAGGACAAGCAGCCCCTTCTCCGCGCCTTGTAGCCCAAGGAAACAAGGAGGCTCGTTATTCCCTCGTGGGGCACCCGTATAGGGAGGGAGGGAGGAAAGAGAGCAAAAAGCCATGCAGAATTAGCACCAAAGTAACACATACCCATAACATTTGCATACTTCCCTCCATTCTGTCAACGCGAACTGATTTGCAGAGGAGGCGAGGAGGCGACTGGACGTCTGGGGTTTCTGGGCAGTCCTTGAGCAGGACACGAGGAGCTGCTCTTTCTCTCTCCTGATGCCTTGCTTTCCTGCCAGGCGCACCAGGACATAGTACATGGAAAGGCTGCACATAAGTTACTTCTGTCTCTGGGCTCCCCCACCTCCTGGCCCTGTTTGCTACAGCTCCCCAAACTTCCTCCCACAACACATGGCTCGCTTTACACGGGCAGCAGACCATAGGGTTTTCTAGGTTTCTCCTCTGATTCAAAAGCATCGTCCAAGATTCGCTAGTTAAAGTCCAGAAACTAACTCACACACCCCTCTCAGAAAACTTTAATCTGATTTTTAAAGGAATCCCCGGAATAGTGTGTTTGAATGCTATGCAGCAAACTGAATCTCTTTGCCTGATCCCCCACCCCTATTTCAATAAAGGAAGAAGATATACACACAGGCCAGTTGGATCATCCATTGTAATTTTATTTTAAATCATGATAGACAGATTGCGTGAAAAACAAGGAATTCCAAAGAATTTCCTGCTCTGGGAACAGAAGTTAAGTCTATATTTAACATTTGAAGCTGTCAAGAATGCTTTGTGGTTGGATAACAGGCAGAAAAATGTTAAAAACGCAGGCTACTGCTATACCCAAATATGGAAATATTGTTACGTCTGGTGTCTGATTCACCATCTGGAAATACTTACAACCATGAAGTCAAATAGAAAAGACACCACAACAGAAGCCAGGAACACTCCTCTCCATCCATTCTCTTTCCACCACCCCCTCCACCCTGTACTGGCCCTGCTCACTCTGGTCCCAGTCACTTCATTAAGAAGGAAACAACAATAAAACTCTAACAGAAGAAAAACCATTTTCTCTAAACGATAACTGACGGATTTACCTGGGTACAATGTAGGGTCCAGACTTTTCTCGCTTTATTTGTGTAACACCTGACAATATATTGTCTTGAAAAGACAAACCCCTCCACCAAAGTCTTAGAGACCCCACTTCCTCTAGCAAAAGCTGCAGAGAGGGCACTTCTGAATGAATGAAACTTAACTCCTTCCTGTTCGTTCTCTTCGTTGCAGAATGTTTTCATTGCAATAGCTTCGCATGTAATTCTCCATCACAGAAAAGTCAGCACTGAATACCTTTTTAAGCACAACTGTTAAATTACAAAGACTGAACAGCCATATACGTTAAAATGGGCAGAAGAGCAAGAGATATGTGGTTCTCCTAAACCACATATACAAGGGAGACTGACATAATTACTTGTGTATGTTTTTATTAAAATCACACAAGAAGGTATTTTAGCAACTTTAAGGGAAAGTTTTCAATCACACTAGTGATATTGATGCTGTTAAACTGTTTTGTGGGGGCGGGGGTCTTCAGCTGAGTGTGTTGCAGATAGAATGGAATCTTAAAATCTGCTAACATTTTTATGACAGAGTATTACATCCTAAATCTCTTACTTCTCTGTACTTGGAGAGAAAAGCATTACAATTCACTTGAACTGGAAGGTTTCTAAGTGGTCCCAAGGAAAGGATTAAAAAATTCCGCAAAACTTTCAGCTTTAAGGAGTCTATTTCCAGAGTTCCATTGGATACAATGGTGCTGGAATCTGGTTCGGCCTTGCAGTACATTCTGGTGATGCTTCGGTATAAAGCCCTCCACGGTGGTCCCTTTCGCTTGGCTGGCTGCTTAGTGTGCATTGCCTCCCGCTCTGGCCGGCGGAGGGAGGCTGGAAGCGCCTATCCGGTCCCCCGCATCCGCGAGGAAGTGCAAGGCAGCCTGCCGGACAACTCCCTGCGTTAGTTTCCTCTCGGACTTCCAACCCAGGCAGTGGGCTGGAACTAAAGTGGGAACCTCCAAAAGCAAACAAGTACGACAGACCGAAAGGGGAGGGAAGGGCGCGGGGGCGGGGAGGTGGTGCGGAAGAGGGAAGACCTCGGCCTGGAAATTTGCCAGGCAAGGGGGAAGTTGATTTTTCTCCCCTTCTCATTCATAAATGCCACTTGCGGGTATTAGTTTGCAATACATTTATCTCGGCTAATAACCACCACGCCAAAGCTTTGGGACTTGATCCGAGCGTGCCTCTATGAAGTCCACAAGCAGACTCCTGGCTCACAGACACACTGCCCCTTCCCCCTGCGCGTCTCTCAGTAGATAACTTGCCTCTCACCTTCGTTGTAAACAAGCAAACAGCTCTCTGCCTTCCCGGTTGAGGGCTTCCAAGGCTGCCGGGTCAACACGGCATCACCAACAGAACGACTTTTGTTCCTCCCTCTCAGGTCCTCCCACCTCCCAGTCCAGGCGAAGTTCTGAACTCGCCCCGCTCGACCCCTTCCACCGCCACCATACCAAAAAGAGCTCTTCCCAATACAAGTCGTTATTTAAAGTGGAAAAACGGAAGATTGTTTTCTTGGGTCCAGGACCAAAAAAGGGGGGGAGGGGCTTGGCAGCAGCCCGCGCCAACCGCATTCCTGAGATGTTTGAGAATTCTGGAACGCGCAGACAGAGCCGACGTCACTGCAACACGCGGCGCCGCGGCCGGCCCGTATAAAAGCGCGGGCTCTGCGCGCCGGAGCAGACCGCGAGCGAGAGCGCCCCGGAGCAGCACCCGAGCTCTCGCTCCTCCTCGGGAAGGACCTCGACAGAAGGACGTCCGCAGCCCCGGCCCTCGCCTCCCTGCCACCGGCCCACCGCACCCGCTGCCCGACCCAGCCGTGCAGCGTCTAAACGCTGCGCACCGGCGTGTTGGCGTCTTTGCCTCGGTGCTTGCCTGGACTCCTGCGCGCCACAATGAGGTCCTTCGCAGCCAGTACACTTGTCGCCATGGTCATCGTCATCGTCAACTTGGGCAAGGTGGTGAGTTCTTTTGCCTCTGCTTCCGTGTCCGCTCTCCCAGCGCCTTGGCCTTTCCCCAGATTGCCCCCACAGCAGGAAAAAAAGAAAAAAGCAAGCTAAACTAAAAAGTTCGGGAACGTTTCAGGGTAGCTTTTTCTTTAAACTCCCCCTAAGGATGTGTCTGGGGCCTCCTGGCCGACGCAGCCCTGCCCGGAATGGTCCGGCTGGCTGGACGGGATCAGAGACTCCCCTGGGTGCCCTCCTGCTCACAACGCCGAGTCTCATGCGAGTCTTCTCCCCCTCCAGGCGCGCGCCACCTGCCCCGACGTCTGCCCCTGCCCCCGCCCCCTGGAGGCGCCCGAGGCGCCCAAGTGCGCCCCGGGAGTCGGGCTGGTCTTGGACGGCTGCGGCTGCTGTAAGGTCTGCGCCAAGCAGCTCAACGAGGACTGCAGCAAAACGCAGCCCTGCGACCACACCAAGGGGCTGGAATGCAATTTCGGCGCCAGCTCCACCGCTCTGAAGGGGATCTGCAGAGGTAAGATGCTTGTGGTTTGGCCCCTTTAAAAAAATAATAGTCCCCGTAGTCCAGAAGTTTAGTAATTTTGAGACCATGTATGGTGATGCTTTGTTGTTGGTAGCTTGGCAGAAAGGCACATGATTTCAGCAGTCTGGAATGCAATTCAGTGTGTCTGGGCCCAACGAAAAGCGCATACGGAAAAGTGATTCCTGACTAAGTTATTGTTCTGGTCTGGAGTCTCTGGGGAATTGTAGGGAACTTTACCATAAATTGAATTTAACAGCAGAAAATATGTATGAGTTTCAGGCCGTGGCTCGGAATCTTAACTCGATTCTCTTCTCCCTTTCTCTTTTGGTGCTCCTTGCAGCTCAGTCAGAGGGCAGACCCTGTGAATATAACTCCAGAATCTACCAGAACGGGGAAAGTTTCCAGCCCAACTGTAAACATCAGTGCACATGTATTGACGGTGCCGTGGGGTGCATTCCTCTGTGTCCCCAAGAACTTTCCCTCCCCAACCTGGGCTGTCCCAACCCCCGACTGGTCAAAGTTACTGGACAGTGCTGTGAGAAGTGGGTCTGTGATGAGGATCGTGCCAAGGACCCCATGGAGGACAGTGATGATTTCCTGGGCAAGGGGCCCACATTTGATGCTTCGGAGGTGGAGTTAACAAGAAACAATGAATTAATTGCGTTTGGAGAAGGTGGCTCCCTGAAGCAGCTCCCCGGTAAGTTGAGACTGAGCCCTTAAGACACAGTACTGAAATACATTCCTAGTGTGATGCTTTGTAGAAATGAAGACTTGATCTGTTGTCAGCAAGCCTCTGAGAAATCTTCCCTCTTACTTGTCTCTTTAGTGTTTGGAATGGAGCCTCGCATCCTATACAACCCCTCTTTACATGGCCAGAAATGTATCGTTCAAACAACTTCATGGTCCCAGTGCTCGAAGACCTGTGGAACTGGTATCTCTACACGAGTTACCAATGACAACCCCGAATGCCGCCTGGTGAAGGAAACCCGGATTTGTGAAGTGCGGCCTTGTGGACAGCCGTCGTACAGCAACCTAAAAGTAAGTGCCTGCCGTGGCAGGCGGACTGTTTGCGGGCAGCTGGGCGAGATGTGAACCTCTCTTCCAAGAAGGAGATCCACTGCCCCTAACTTTTCTTCTCTCGTCTTTCTTACAGAAGGGCAAGAAGTGCAGCAAGACCAAGAAATCTCCTGAACCAGTCAAGTTTACTTACGCTGGATGTTCAAGTGTGAAGAAATACCGGCCCAAGTACTGCGGCTCCTGCGTGGATGGCCGATGCTGCACGCCCCAGCAGACCAGGACTGTGAAGATGCGCTTCCGCTGTGAAGACGGGGAGACGTTTTCCAAGAACGTCATGATGATCCAGTCCTGCAAATGCAACTACAACTGCCCGCATGCCAGCGAGGCTGCATTTCCCTTCTACCGGCTGTTCAATGACATTCACAAATTTAGGGACTAAGTGCCACCTGGGTTTCCAGCACAAGGGTGGACAAACGGGGGAGAGTGCCAGAATAATGGAGACATGGGTGGGGGAGGTGGGGGTGAAGGGACTCATTGTAGAAGGGATGTTTTGCTCATTCTTGAGTAGTATTAAGGTATTTCGAAACTGCCAGGTATGCTGGTGCGGATGGACACTAATGCAGCCGCAATTGGAAAATACTTTGCTTCATAGTATTGGAGCACAAGTTATTGCTTCATTTTGGAGCGTGTGGTGTTGATGACGTTCTGTTTTCTGTTTGTAAATTATTTAGTAAGCGTGTTTTCCTGTAGGCTTTTTCCTTTCAGTTCTGCAACTGTCAAAGATAATAAGATTATCTGGACAGTTAAAGCCTTCATCTTTTGACAGAAATAAGTGGGAGGGGGCTCCATCCCCTTCTGAAGGGGGACACTCTGTGAGTGTCCGTGAGAGGCAGCTATCTGCTACTCTAAACTGCAAACAGAAATCAGGTGTTTTTAAGACTGAATGTTTTTATTTATCAAAATGTAGCTTTTGGGGAGGGTGGGGAAATGTAATACTGGAATAATTTGTAAATGATTTTAATTTTATATTCAGTGAAAAGAATTTATTTATGGAATTAATCATTTAATAAAGAAATATTTACCTAATATCTGAGTGTATGGCCTTTGATATTTTTAAAGATTGCCCAAAGTCATTCTAGCTTGTCTTACACAATCATTCAAATGGGATTCACTGAGTGTCTGCTTAGTGCAAGGGTCTGTTCTAGGTATTTGGGATAGAGCAGAGAACCTACAAAAATAAGACAACGGTTGCTTTATGTCATCAGTAGAGAAAGGTTTTTGCATTAAAAATAGTCTGCATAAAAACCTGCATTGAACACCAGGCATTGAGAAGCACAAGAAGGAACCTGAAGCCAAGTTTGTGATTTAAACAATAATGCTTTGTTTATATAAAAAAATCAAAGCCTAAGGGTCTCCATCACCCTATACTGTGAGGTTGGTATAGTAGATTCATTTATCAACTTAATCACTAGGTTATTGTGTATGTAGCTTGAGTAGAGGAGAGAAACTTTGATGAAAACACCCCTTAACCAAGCCTGCACATATGCACATAGATGGGTAAGATTAAGTACGGTTGGATAATGCGTTACAAACGGTCACTTGTTTACAACTTCATATTTTACCAATATTGTTTTGAAAACTTAGGTGAACTACTAAAACATCTGCCCTTGGTTGGGATCAGAGAAAAAAAAATTCTTTGGGTCTATAAGAGTCAGTTTATCTTCATTGAATAAGCATGAAGCGATGACTTGTGTTAATCCTAATAAGCTGGTGATTAGGTAAACATGCTGTTAAATGCAAAGGAATGCAAGGAATTTCAAGTACTTTTCCAGTAGCGTGAGGACCAAGCCACCCCACCCCCCTTTCCTTTTTGTAATATACATTGTACTGGTGGAGGAGGGAGCAGTGAGAAGGAGTTGGCTGTCCAGAAGGTCAAAGGCTAGATGCAGAGCATTCCTGAAAGAAAAGGACCTGAATCATAGGTCTAGGAGAAGTTGAGAAGGCCGTGCTAATGTTTGTGAAAATGTTGGTAGCCTGTTTTAGAAAAAGCTACATCTTTAGAAAGCGCTGACAATAAACCTTTTATAGAGAGAAGTTTTCCTTTCATCGACCTTCTTGGCTCCTGTTCAAATCCATAGTGAAATATTTCAGTCTGCACTTGGTTTAGAGAGTACTTGAATTTTTAGGCAATAAGAGAAAGTGCTTCAAAAGGGGAGGAGGGGGACAACTCCTGGGGTCCTGTAAGGGTGATTTTTCGAAATAGTTAAATCTTGGTGCTTGAATGAAGATTCGCAGAAAAGCACTGCCTAAGCATCTGTTTTAAATGCTTACTGAAATGCCTAAAAGTGTGATGCTAAAATCTATGGGCAAAGGCCTTCACTATTCTGATTTTGACAACGTCTTGCCTGAAATATTACAATTTGTGCCTACTGAGTAGTCAGTTTTTCTTGCCTGAGGCACTCAAACTTTAAGGTATTTGGGAATTTAAACACCACCTGGTTCAGTCTTGGATGCAATTAAACCTGTCAGTGCAATATAACATGCGAAACCTAATAAAGGTGTGAGGTTTTTGAGGTGCAATTTTGTTGAACAGACATTAAATGCATGGATAAAATTTACAGATTCCCACGCGCCAATACTGAGATATTTTTCTCCAACACTAGTGACTAGCAAATTACTTCTTACCCAGAGTTCAAGGAGCAATATTTTACAGATCTTTTAAGTGTGTAGGGAGGTGATATTTGTCCAAATAAGCTAAAATGTGAAACAAGATCTAGCATGGGAAAACACTGGACCTTTGGGTCATTAATCTTATTGTAGTAAATACAATAAGTAATGCATGAGTGCTGATTCTGTTTAAAGGAAAATGCTCAATTAATTAAAAAGATGAATAGGCCCTGGCCAGTGTGGCTCAGTTGCTTGGATCGTCTTCCAGTAAACCAAGGGTCATGGGTTCAATTCCCAGTCAGGGCACATGCTTAGGTTGTGAGTTTGGTCCCTGGTCGGGGTGCATGAGGGAGGCACTGGTCGATATTTCTCTCTCACACCATGTTTCTCTCCCTTTCTCGCCTCTCTCTCTTCCCTTCCCCTCTGTAAAGAAAAAATCAATCGGCATGTCCTCTAGTGAGGGTAAAAAAAAAATGAGAAAGAGAAAAAGGTGAATATATGCAAATTATTTCCATTTTGTTTGGCTATGGGAAAAAAGTGAAGAAATTTAAAGTAGTTGAGAATGAAATTATGTGATTTAGAATGTATAAGTTTTATCTAGGTCTGGCATGGAGCTCTGCCTCCTGCAAATACTGAGCAAACAAAATAAAAAACCATGCATCTTCATATATGGAATAGAAGTTACACGCATAATAAACATTCATCATAATATACATGTAACCCTCTGTGCACGGTTAATAGTGTGTGCTGTTCTCACGTTCCAATTCAAAAGGCCTTCGTGGGTTTTTGCTAGTTTTGATAGAGATATAAGAACTGAGAGTTACAGGATGTCCTCATAGTCTTAGAAATTTAGTGAATTTTAAGAAATATTCAACTGGACATTTACAAGTATATTAAATGTCCAACTCTGAAGATTTTCACATAAATGCATGTCCACTCCACAAAGAGATGTGACTGGGTCAAAATCAGCAAAACATATTTCAGTTATTTTTCCCATAGAGACACCAGACTTGATTTGCTCACAGCCTCTCCTCCTGCCATCTGGCAGTGTTCGAAAGTCAGCTGAGTAGCAGCGCGGGTCCAGTAGGACTGCAGCGCAGAGCAAAGCTGTGTTCTGCTCAGAGCAGCAGGTGATGCCGGGGAAAGAATCCCAGATTGGAATCTGGACACACGTCTTTTCCCTCCAACTCTGCCATTAATTTCCTGGGTGACTGTGGGCAAGTTTCTGGATGGTTCTTTCCTGTTTAAAATAGAACAACAGCTTCCAGCATTTTTGCCCAAACATTCTTTTTCATACACTATCTTTGGTGCATTGATTCCCGTACCTTGAAAACTTTGTCTCCTTAGCAACTGAGTGTATGAAGTGAAACTGCTCAGGTCTTTCTGTGGGCAGGTGAACTCGTCTCTGTGAAGCCTTTGAAGCACGCCTGGTGTAGGAGGTGGCAATCCCTGGGTCTCACAGTCAATAGGTCCATACGTTCATCTCCCTGCGTAGCCCTGATAGTTGGGCCTCATTAAGTCCCTGCCCCCAATAACTCATTCTTCGAAACAAAGCACATTGTGAAGCAGGACAATGATGCATGTGTCCTGTGAATAGAACAGACTTGTTTGTGACCGACTTTATCAGTGGTGGGCAATGCTCATTCATGTAATCTTGTAAAGTGCAATTCAATTAAACAAGTACTCAGATGCATTTGTTAGTGCCTTATAGTTCTCATATGTCCTGCTCATATATTCTAAATCCACCCCTTTCTTATGTCCAGATCTAAGCCACCATCATCTCTTGCCTGGATTACTGAAACGTCCTCCTCCCTTGTGTCATAGTGTGGTCTCCGCAGGTGGCTGTAATGTCTTCCACCCCGCATCCCTTTCTGTGATGTGACTCTTTGACTGCTTTAATCAATGACTATCTAGGAAGCGATGCAATGTGGTGCCAGTTCCAAGTGTATCAAGGACTAGGGGCTTCTCCTTCCTTTCTCTTCGAAATGAGCTTCCACGCAAGAAGTACAACTACCCTGAGATCAGCAGACCGTGAGAAGCGCACACCACATGGACAGGCCCTAGAGGATGAGATGCCACGTGGAAAACGAGAAAGGTCAGGGAGCACCTGGGCATCACAGATGCATGATAGAATCATCTTGGAAGTGGATCCTCCAGCTCCAGCTGCCCCACAAGCCTGAGTCTTGTGAATCGGAGATGAACTACCTGTCAAGTATTCATATTCACAAGTATCCTTACCAGAATTCATGGCCCATATAATAGTAAATGAATACAGTATGGTTATTTTAAGACCCTAAGTTTTACATGTTGATTGTTACACAGCAATAGATAACTGACACATCATTGGGTTCTGTTCGTGCCCTGCAGTCATCCACTTTCCTTACAGGAGCCCGAGTGATTCTTCAAAAATGTAAATCAGAACATGTCCGTCAATCTTAGCCGAAAGTCTCCATGGGTTCCCATTACTTTTGGAAGAACATTCAACTTCTTCTCTGGCACACAGGCCCTGGACCCTGCCTACTTCTTACCACTCACTCTCAGTCACTAGAATCCTGCTTGCCTTTTCCTTTTTGCAATAAGCCAAGTAAATTACCCCACAGGGCCTTTGCTCTGCTGTTGCTCTGCCTCAAATGTCCTTCTCCTTGATCTAAGCTTCTTGTCATGCAGGTCTCAGCATAAATTCTACCTTCTCAGTGACCCCCACTCACCACCCAGTCTAAAGAGTTCATCACATTAAGCAGTTTTATGTACATCATGGCATTTAGCACTTCCTGATAGTTTCTTGTTTATTATTATGTCTGTCCATCTACAATAAGCTCTATGAGAGCCGAAATTTTTGTCTCCTTTCTTCACCACTATAAAAGCATCACTTGACACTGTGCCTGGTATAAAGTAAGTGCTCATTAATACAGAATTTATGTTGCCTTTAGCTGAAACTAAATTAGAAGGCACCCCCTCACTGGCACACTGTCTTCCTTCTGTTTCCCCTTGGGCTTTCCTCTAGCTTGTTAATCAGCCATTCACCCTTTCATTCACACATCCACTCTCTAAACACTGGTGGGCACCACTATAGTTCAGGCACAGTGCTACGCAGCAGCTCATAAATCATAGTTCCTTTACTTTGCGATGGTGGGGAGACATACATATAAGCAAAAGTTTGTTAAGGTTAGGTTCAGTCGCAAGTAACAGGTAACTCAAGTAACAATGCTTAAGTAACACAGAAGTTTGTTTCTCTCTCATGTGAAAATCCAGGCAGGCAGTGCTGGGTTGGTAAGACGCCCCAAGGATTCACGGGCCAACGTGCCTGGTATTTCGCTGTCCACCCTGTGTGGTCCCCATTCCCTGGTTCACCTCACAGCACGTGGCCTCACTAGCTGCAAAGGAGGCTAGGAAATGTAGTTTTTATCCTGGGTTGCCATGTACCCTACTAAAAACAGAGATCCTGTTACTATAGAACAAACAACTTGTAGTTGGTACCACATAGGCAAAAATATGCTGGAAGAAATATGATAAGGCACAGAAGAGGCTTGTAGAGAAAGCTACCAACCGCCCAGGGCTGGGATCAAAAAGTGCTTCTGGGGCTGTTGTGACTTCGGTTGTGTTTTAAAAGACAAACAAGTTGGAAACTAGGCAAAAGTCTTATTGCTTAAGTGGAAAGTTTCTGATATAACCAGTGATACCTTCCTTATCTCAGCCATGAGGGAAATCAAAGACACCTACACCGCTACAGGTCGTTATTATCTTAAACAATTTGCACTTTTGCTTTAGATTCGGAAGTATCACAAAAAAGGCACCTGTATCGGGATGCTCCAGGGAAACGAAATCAACAGGGGAATATATACATCAAGAGAAAGAGAGATTTATTTTGAGGAATTTGCTCCTGTTGTGGGGCTGGCAAATCCAAAATCCCTAGGGAAAGCCAGCAGGCTGTACATTCAGGTAAGAGTTAAATTTTCAGGTTAGGAAATGTGGCTGGAAACCCAAGCAAGGTTTTATGGTGCAGTATTGAGGACAGATTCCTTCTACTTTAGGAAATCTTGTTTGTTGGTTTTTTCCCTTAAGGCCTTCAACTGATTGGCCGAGGCCAAACCATATTATGGAGGATAATCTGCTTTACTCAAAGTTTATTGATTTAAATGCCAATTACATCTTTGAAATACCATCATAGCAACATCTAGACTATTTTTTGACAAAAAAAATGGTAACATAGCCTTCCAAGTTGACACATAAAACTAACCATCACAATACCTGTGTGGTAGACGTTTTAGGGGCAAGAAACTTACATCTACTCTCTAAAACGGAATGAATTTGAGCAGTCAGAAAAGAGCAAAAGCTTTGCTAGTTAAGATTCCCCTAGATCTATTACCGTGCTTGTATATGTGTGGGGGAGGGCTCCAGGACTGATGTTGCATTGACCAGATTCATGGGGCACCTCAAGAAGGCGCCTGAACACTGATCCCAAGCTCCATGCAAAACCAGGGGGAGCCACCTCAGTCGGAATGGCTGCAGGACTGGATAGTGGAGGGAGACCCTTTAGGAAAGCTCTAGAGAAAGGCCTTTCCCAAACGTGCAGGGATGTAGCAGGGCATAGTCACTGCCTGCACACACCCAAAGACAGGCAAATAGTGCCCCTTCCTTTGGTCCTTCAGGCAAATCCTCATTGTAGCAATGATACCACCATACTACGACTGGCTGGTTGACTATTTGCACCACATTTTAAACTCCTTGAAGAGCCCTGTCAATGAATGAGTACCAACAAAGACAAGATTGAAAGGAGTTTGACAGCTCTCTTCCACCATCTTCAGATCTTCATGAAGAGGAGAAAGCAAGTTTGTTCTACGCTGTCCCAGGGCAGAAGTAGCAAGCTGGTGGCTCAGCGGGGCTCAGGTGAAGACACAGCCATGTTTTGTTCAGCCTGCACAGGTTTCATAAAAACTGGAATTTGTTGCCAATATTTGAAAACCGAGGGATTTTTTTAAAAGTCCACATTTCTGGATTCTTTTGAAAAATTCCTAGGTCTGGCAGCAGTGAAACATGGTGTCTACATGGCAGTTTCTCCCTGGTGGGAGCTGAGTTGCAACCTCGGAGAGGGTCCTCCGTCACTCACCAGTGTAGATCAGCGGAGCAGAGACGCGCACACGTGGCTGCTGGAGTGGAAAGGCAGGAAGACAAAATCTTAAAAAATCCAGGTTCTTTCTAAAAAAAAGTCACAGCCTAGAGCACCACTTTTAGTACAACGGTACTTGGAAAAATAATTTGAAACATGAAAACACCATGTTTTAAAATCAGGAGAGAATAGAGACCACTGGTTTCCAACTGCCACGGAGCTGGAAGCATGCCTGTTCTTCCCGGCTTCCTTCTGTGTGTTTAGCCTGTGCATTCTGGTGACGCGTACTTACTCCATTTATAATATACCAGGTCATATTTTCCAACACACCCTGGACAAGTTGATCAGAGATATATACTGCATCCTGACCCCCCGCTGAATTTAACCATCTATTTTTATAGTAACCCAAGAACCTTTCCAGGGGAACTGCTACAGATAGTCAGGGGGTTGCTCTAGAATTTTTTTTTTTTTTTTTGATGACTCAAAGTCCTTCCTTCAAGTGCTGTCACAAATAATAGTCATTTTTCAGAGGTGTTTAATGAACTCTGGAGAGATTGAAGACTTGCCTAAATAGTTATAATAAGCCAGTGACAGAGTGGAAGGTAGACCTCAGGGGATGTATTCTCTGAGCTTATCCCTGAAAGAGGCATTTGGGGCACAGGAAAACTCTTGAGTTTCAGGGAGATTTGGCTGGTTCTTGGTGTCAACATGGCTCCTGGGAAGGTTTCCGGTCTGAATTTCCTACAGGTGAGTCAGCATCATCAGCATCCCATAGCAAGGATGACACCTCCCTCCAGCAAACAAACAGTGATCCAGCATGGTCAAAATCAGGACCTTCTTTTAAGGAGACTTACTAAAAAAAAGGTTACTCATTCATGGAAGGAGTTTAAATTCTGGGCTCATGAGCAAAACTTTCAGGGAGGTCCTTCCTACGTTCCAAACTAGTCTGTGCTCAGAAAGGAGACCGTATCTTTATTTGACTTCTTGCATTTAAAATGATACTGGGCCGCTTAAAGTGTCCTCTTCAATGTTTGTTTTCATCTTCACAAAAGGAAGGCATGCTTACATAAATTCAATAGCATAAGAAATACAGAATGTCAAAAATGAAGGTCCCTTGTCAATCTTCTTCACGCGCCCGTGAGCACAGGTGCACACGGCCACTCTGAAGCGCACAGTGTGCACTATTTGTATAGGTTTTGAGGTGTGCCTAACCTGCCATTTACTAATATTATTATTATGCACAAAAAAGGCCTAGACTATGTAAACGTAGAGTTTACATTTACTCAAAAATGTACCTTAAGAGTCAATAAATCTTGATACATGTAGTTCTCCCTCAGTCACGGCAATGGATTTATAGAATTTCATTCTGCTATTGATGTGCCATAATTTGTTTAAATACTTGGTGCGGAAGACACTATTGGATGCCCCCCACTTCCCTGACCCCTTGCTAGCAGCACCCCAACTTTGTTCAGGTGTTCTCCCTGCCAGGTGTGCAAGAGAGGAAATTGCTGTCTCCGCCCGACTCCCAGGACAGCCCGGCACTGGCCGGGGCCAGCGAGATGGGCTGGCTCGTCTCCTCCTCAGCATTAGGGTTGCCCCTTAATCCTGACCAAGGACATTGAAGGAGAAATCTTCTGCGGGGAGAGCTTCTAAGAAAGAGTTTCCTCGACAATGCATGAGAGACTCAGAAAGGAAACGCCTTTCTTCTGTGCAGGATGTCATCCCCCCTCCCCCCAACCCCTGAGCCCAGGAGCTGACACACAGAGGCCGCAGAGCAGCAAGCAGGATGGCCTGGGGTCCCTGAAGGGGTCACTGAGCTGCTGGATCACCCAACCCTGGGCTTAGCTGACATCCAGACCTTGTTTGCTGTGAAAATAAACCTCCTGGTGTTTAAACTATTTTTGTTAAGTCAGCTGTTACTAATGGCTAAAACCATCCTAACTGATGATTTTGCACTTGGCCCTTTCTAAGGCCTGTGGTCTTTATAAATAACATCATGATGACCACTTCCAAAGGAGAAGACAGTGCATTTAGATGTGAATGAACAAACCAACAAACATATATTTGGCAGGAACACGATCCTTTATTTATTTGCCTTACACTTAGTGAGTACGTAGCACTTGACAGGCCCCTGGCCAGGCAGACGTCAGCGACTAACGAGGAAATAATGAGACATGATTCGTGGCCTCAAGGACGGCATATCCAGCAGAGAGAGTAACATATACCAGCAATGCTGTCCAAGAACCAAGGAATATGAGAACACAGCAGGTAGTCAGAGAAAGCTTCACAGAAGACAAAACAGCTGAACTGGGCCTTGAAGGATGAATAGGAGTTTGTTATATGGAATGACCGACAAAATTGAAAAACACTGAAGTATCTGAAGCCTGGGAATACTATCAAAGTCAGCACACTTACGGACCCAGACAGGACCTGGGTAGCAGCAGTCTTTTTGAATCTTGGTTTTTATGATTGTTAAGAGGAAAAGTGGCCCTCAGCAGGGACCTGTCAGAGACACGACCAGGTGGTGGGGCAGTTGCCATTGGAGATGCCCGTCGTGGCAGTAGTGAGAGCTGTGAATTGGCATGGACACCAGCAGACACGAGCTGGAGGAGGTGGAGTACAGCCACTGCACCCTGCCACCAGGAGACAAAGCAGTCTGCTTCTCCCACGTGGTAGCTCCATACGACAGGTTGACCTTAGGCTGACAGGACCCAGCCTGGGCCTGACTCACTGGGGGTCACCTGAGATAGCTCCAATAACTACTTGGACTCAGCAGCAAAGGCAAAAAAAAAAACCCCAAAAAAACCAAAAACAGGGAGAAGTAGCCTGGGTGACCTGGTTACAGCCACCTGACACTCCTGTGTTTGTGCCATAAGTCAGATTCTCCAAGGAGGCCAGCCCCTCAGTGGTTTCCGGTGCCTTCCCAAGTAAAGCTCATGTTCACCATTAGCTGCACACAGCTCTCTTGTCCCGGATTTTAAAGCCTGCAGTAATGTGACAAGTGAACAAAAGGCCACAGGGGCAGCTCCTTGCTGGTGCCTTAAACCTCATCTATTCTTCCAGACACAAAAGAACTATCAAATTAGCACTCACAGTCAAAGTGAATGTCAAGAAAAGGTCTAACTAAACAGCCAAGTGTCTTTAGATTCTGTAGGGACAAAACTATGAAGTAATTTAGTCTTTATGTGCTACATCAATAAATAACTGCATTAGAGGATGTGGATTATGTTATTATGTTAATGCACTTGTTCTAAACCATTCCAGATAACCGTATGTGTTCCTAAGAACTTATTTAACCCTCATGGTCACGCTCATGGTCATCTGCCTAGAAGCTGTACATTCTTGTTACACTCTCAAAAGTTAGACCAGGTTTCTTGGCGTGCTGTGGGAGCACAGCCATTTAAACAAATGGAACGTGGCAACAGCTCAGCACCAGCCGCAGGAACCACTGCTTCTCTGGGTGAGGAATGGAAAGGAAAGAAAATCCTTATAACATTGGACAGATTGTAAGAAAGTCTTCTGAACTTTAGCCAGCAAGTCAAGATTAGCAGTCACATTGAACTTTTCTTGCAGTAAAATTTTGGCCTCAGTAGCAGAAATTCATTCATTTGACATATATTTATGTCTATCTGCTATCTACACATACACACACACACACACACACACA
>PVJI01007774.1:0-50159 GCA_004026765.1 Micronycteris hirsuta | reverse complement strand
AATCAGTGACATCAGGGGCTTATCTCTCTAACTGGACTGAGTTCCTGGAGGAAAGGAACACACCTTACAGTCTTGTATACTTTGCCGTGTTTACTGCAGTGTCACGCAGGAGGAAGTCCTGAGTGAGCACTCTTGATGAGTGAATGCATGCATGAGTCGCTGATACAGATCCCATGCTGCTGTATAGGAACTTGTGCTGGGAAATCAATGACCCACTCAAGTAGAGGTAGGAAGGTCGAGATGGGGCCGGGGTCTTCCTGTCCCACCTAACACTGGAACCAGCCAGGTTCGATGAGCAGACATGGACAGAGCTCCCAAACCCCAGCTCCTCCGGCACAGCCGCCAGAGGCCTGTTCACCTTGAGGTCTGGTCGGGCCAGACACACTGCGATGCCAGGCTCCCCGAGGACCTATTTAGGTTTCTCCTGAAAACCGGTGTGTAATATCAAACTCCTGAAAATAAAATCACAGTTTAAGTGGCCTGTGGGAGCTGGCTATTTAGAGGAACCCGCCGGTGAGTTGTCTTGTAAAGTCAATAACCACCCCAGATTTATCTGTTTTATGACTTTGGATTTTCTGCGTATCGCGTTCCCGCGGAGCAAGGCACACCCTTCTCTCGAGTTTCCCCACAGTGCAGCCATTGTGCCGGGCAGTGGCTTGAGGGTTTGGGCCATGACTGGCCTCTCTCCCTTGAGGGTTTCCGGTCCGCTCAGGCCCCAGTTAGACTAACCCCTGCCCCCAGGTGCCAGGGTTTCCCTGTCATGGAAGAAGCAAATGGAAACCATAGTTTCCTTTGTTTCCTTTACTTTAGAATGGAATTATTTCTGACAAGGACTGAATTCCATTCAGAATGATGGGCCACGGAGATAATGCAGGTACATGCCCTGCACAAGGCAGACATACGTGAGCACGACAGGCGTGTGGAGGGAGAGGGAAGGCACTCCGTATGTTTGACCCATGTGCTCTGAGCACAGGAGACATTCCAGGTTCTGTGCCACCTCTTTGGGGGAATAGAGGGATGAACAAGACTCAACCCCTGGCCTCACAGTCAGCCTCGTCACAGTAAGCTGTGCTGGAGGATTCAATGCAGGTCTGAGGCTGCCTCAGCCTGAGAGAGTTGGGAAATGTTTTATATGGGGTAGAACCTGGAAGTTGGATCTTGGGGGCAAAGGGGACAGAGAAAGGGCCACCCTGTAGTAAGAGCAGCATGTTCAAAGACACGGGTGTGCAAAAGTGTAGGAGCCGGGGAATTGTGGGTCAGAGGGCACTCTGCGGTCCTTCCCTTTATCCCCACGTTACGGCCGTAACAGAAAGGTGAGAGACATCCTCTCACTGGGCCCATAATTGCACTGTTTCCAGGGAACCCTAAACTTGACCCCTCAGATCTCCTGTTTCCTATAGACCTGTGAACCTGTGGTCCTCTCTCTAGTCTTAGTGCTATTGGTGCTGCAGGACCCACTGACAGAAAATGGAGCCCACATCCCTGAAAAGACTTTTTCCCTCTAGTTTTGCAGGCTAGAGGGAGAGGGAGGTAGGCGAGAGCCAGCTGGGTTCCCTGATGATGGTTCTGGAATAGGGCTGTGATACCCAGTCAGAAATGCCAGGTGATTTCCTTACCCTTGCTTTGTCCCCTTCCCTCATCCTTCCTAAATTGTCACATGCTTGTGAAATCTGCAGGCTCATATTGCTCCTCTGAGTCTGCTCCCAGTGTGTGCTAACTAATCCCCAGGAAACACAAGTTCTCATGACCCCTGCAGAGTGGTGAGAGGCATCCGAGGCAGCAGCTATGGGCCTCTGAGGCTCGACTCCTCATATCCCTCATCTCTGGGCTCAGCCTCCTGTCATCAATTCCCTCGCCCACTATTGGCAGGCAGGTCTCCTCTGTTTCACTTCTTAACACTATCCAGGCATGATAAGGATGATAGAACTCCAGTGATGAAGTGTGGGACCTTACACTTGGGGAGGCTTCGGGGTTCCTGGCTCCACCTCCTGCCAGGACTCCTTCCCCACCTCCCAGGTGAGGAACAATCCAGGCCTTTCTCACTGACAGCCACGCTGTCCCCTCTGCCTCTCTCTGCAGTGCCTGCTCCAGAGGTGTCAGCCATCCCAGTGACTATTACTTTGAAATCCAGTTTGCTATAACTTTTAGTAACTTAATGGTGCTTCTCCTGGCCCTCCTTAGAAAGAATTTAATCCTCTCATATTCAAGTCCTCAAATTTCTGGGCTCTATCCCCACTTGTACCTCTAGCTTTTCTTTCCTTTCCTTGTTCCGCCCCATTCCCCCCCACGATATACATTTATAGTGGGTACAATTGTCCCTTACATGATCTGCTCTTCAGGCCTTCATTTCCCTAGCTGCTTGCTTCCAGATACACTTGAGTTTGTCAAAGTCACTCAAAAAATGGGATATTCGTGGGTTCACAGAGTCCTCTATACCTGCCAAATCCAGCAGGTCTGTCAGCTCCCTTAAGGAACTAAGTGTTCTTTTACTTACCTAACCACCTTCCCTCCTGAACTGTGCACTTACTCTCTAGTGGTTCCAGAGCTCAACACAAATACAGACTTAAATTTCATAATCTAAAATGCAATACAGTACAACAGAATTGGGTCTTAAGTTTCTTGGTATCCCTAGGCCCCAGCGCAAAGCCTGTAACTAGCAGGCAACTAATAACTACATGGTCAACCAACAAATTCATTTGCTTAATAAAAGCAGGCTAAGCTGGCATTCAGTTTCTTAGCAGCATGTCAATACTTATAGTTAACTGAAATGTGATGGTCTATTTCATATGAACTTCTATAAGGATAATCTGCCATTTCTACTTGTACTGTTTGCTTTCCTTAATGTAAATTTAGGACTTGGCATTTGTGCAACAAAAACAGTTTTCCAAAATATGGTGGCTTAAAACAACAACAATTTATTATTTGTCACAATTTTGTTGTTATACCAGGTTCAGCCGGGTGGTTACACATGCCGTTACTCACGCAGCTAGAAGCTAGGTGGGGACTGGAATGTCCAAGACGGCGTCTCATCCTCCAGGGGCTCTTTTCTCGTGGCTTCTCATCACTCAGTGGTCTGGCTTGAGCTTCTTTATAGTCAAAAGTTGGTATTTAAGAGAGAATGTTCCAAGAGGATAAGCCCCAATGTGCAAGCGCCTATTTAGTCTCTGAGTGCTTCACGCTAATGCCTCATTGGTCAAAGCAAGTCACATGGTCAAACCCAGCATCACTGTGGGAAGAAACTGTACAAGGACACGGACGCCAGGAGGTGTGGTTCATTGGGGGCCACCAATGTTACGTCTACCATGTTCGTCCTTATTAAATTTCATTATTATTCTTTGGAGAGGAATTACTTTTTCTCATGTCTTTACAAAATCCAACTTTTTCTGGATATGAGCAAGCCTGGTGATGATGAAGATGATGACGAAGAAGATGCATCATTTATTGTCTACAGTGTGCCAGGTTGTTCTTTACACATTTATGACTATAAAAAAGTCCCAAGGACAGAACTGTTGCTCCCATTTTAGAGGTAAGAAAATTGAGGTTTGGAAAACCTCTGTAAGTTCCTCAAAGTTTCACAGTTAGTTGAAGGCTAGATTTCAACCTAGGCCACTAATTCCAAACCATTTTTTAAAATCACTGCATCACACTGTCTCTCAAAGTCTCTGTTTTTTTTGTTTTTTTGTTTTTTTTTAAGATTTTATTTATTTTTAGAAGAGGGGAAGGGAGGAAGACAGAGAGGGAGAGAAAGAGCAATGTATGGTTGCCTCTCACATGGCCCTCACTGGGGACCTGGCCTGCAACCCAGGCATGTGCCCTGACTGGGAATCGAACTGGCGACTCTCTGGTTCCCAGCCCGTGCTCAATCTACTGAGCTACACCAGCCAGGGCTCAAAGTCTCAAGTTTTGACTCAAAGAAATATGCAATTTCCTGCAATAGTAATGTTTTCCAGATTCTAATAAGGAAACCAAGGAGTCAGATAAAGCAAAATAACTTTTCATTTTTATTTGAGTTCCTTAAGCATTTAAATCTCATTTTGTCCAAGGGTATTTTGGTTTCTTTTGTTTTATACAGTTAATGCCCCTGAGTAGTGAAGGAGTCCTAAAGTGCTGGTCATACAGTAGGGCTGGGATGTTTAAATATCTGAATGGAGGTTCTGATAAGGCTTTATATACATAGTTATAAGGCAGGGTTCCTATACAAAAAAGCTTGGTTTGAACTTGAAGTCAATCTTAACTCCATCCATAGTGTCTGAATTGCCAGCCTAATTGGCCTCCAAGTAGAGAACTATGCTTTTTTCTTTATCTGCTCTGGTAAATCATTAAAGGGCTCTTCTGCCAAGGGGGAGGTCATTAACTACCTGGGAGGTTGCAGAAAGCATCTGGCAGGTGCAGCAAGGTGAACCAGGGCAGCTCCGGTTAGGATGGCCGAGCTGGTTGGCCAGAATGCAGGAGAAGCCTCGACTGAGCGGGCTGGGTGGGGGCAGGGCCAGGGCACAAGGAGGGAGGCCAGGTCGAGGTGGGGGACGACGGCCTCCCCTGTCTAACCTGCTAACAGGTTTTCAACTCATTGGGTAATAAACATTTCAATTGCTTGATATTTGCCTGATTCAACGTGTGCCATAGGTACCCATACTCCCTCCTTTCTCTTTCGGGGGTGGGGCTGCGGGGTGACAACCCTGTTACATGTAAAAGCAGAGGCTCGGGCCAGATTTGTCACTGGAGAAACGTTTGTGGAGGTGACATGGGAGAACAGAAGTGGGCGGGAGTATTGAACCTCACCTAACCTCTTCACCAGCTCCATTTCTTCATGTCACAAATGAGGTGACATGGGAGGTTACTTGTCACGGACAAGGCCACTGACTTCATTACTGCCAGAGATGGAACTAGAACCCACACCTCCCAAACCTAGGAAAGGGCTTTTCTCAGCATTGGTGCTGTTGCCAATCTCCACAGCTGCAATGAGTGTCTCGGGATGATAGTTGAAGCACTTTCCCGAAGAAGTCAGGGACTGGAGTATCCAAATCTTGGCCTTTAGACCAGTAACTCACAGCTTAATGAGTCCCATGTCCTCATTCCATCCTTCACTTATTGTTCCTTTTGGAAAGTAGTGCAGCTATTGGAGAATGTGCTCTCTCAGTTTTTCCACCCACACAATGGGCCCAAGTACAACCTCACTTGTTCCCCGTGCAAGAGTCTGGGAAGGATTGTTGACGTAACTCGAGGTTCATCTTGAGTGAGTCATTCTCCATGATTCACCTGTGCAGTGCTAGAGGATGGTACTTTACCTTTGTGAGAGGTTGCCTGCCATCTGAACTATGGGGTTAAAGTTGGTGCTCAAAGGGATGGATGGAGGCACAAGCCAGGAAGAAAGATTGGCCTGTGATTCCTTACACTTATTTAATAGACATGTTCATTAATCTCACTGAGAACAGTGTGAAGGGTTGAAAGTCCTGTACTTCCAAGGTCACCATCTGTGGGAGAGGACGACAAAAACAAATCCTTTTAATTCACAAGAAATGGTGTGGGAGGTTACACGGCATGATGGAGGCCAGAGATGGGACAAGAACCCATGTGTCCCAGTACAGGACTTTTTCTTCAACCTTGGAGCTGCTGCCAGCCTCAGAAGGTGTCACTAGTGGTGTGTTGGGCAGACCGTGTCATAAGCACTTTTCTCTAGGAATCAGGAGTTTGGGAGTGAGGGGAGATGCGCAGCACCCTGTGGAGCCAGTCATAGTGCCCCTGCCTCTGCTCGGAGCAGCCGGGGTCCGCTGAGCCTTGGAGGACGAGCTGACCAAGGCTTAGGGAAAGGCATTCCGAGCAGAAGGAGCAGCCTGAGACGCCCTCGGCAGCCGTGGGCCATACTGGCTGGTGGTCTCTTTGAAGCCTGCATAGCACACACAGGAGCTGGGTACAGATGGCTGGCCCTCACCTCCTTCCTTGTGGGGGGGGCCTCCCAAGGACGCCAGAAAGCTCTGCCTCAGGTTCTTATTGTCTGAGGTCACCGAGCCTCCTGAAAGCATTTCAGGAATGTGGAGGCCTGACTCACTCTCTGCCTTGAGTTCACAGTCTGAAGTTCATAAAACTGCTTTCCTCTTCAGTCATTCTTATTCAAACATCGGCCCACATGCTTCACAGATGGAGCTGGCAGGAGGAATCCAGGGACACATTTTTTGCTCGGGATGTGAAAGTAGATTGAGGAGTTAAGGAGAACAAGGAGAGATTATTCACCAACAGCCGGGCGGGCCCCTTTGGCAGGGGCCGTCCAAACGCACAGAGAATGGCTGGCTTGTTTGGAGAGCAGAGACCCCTGGCAGAAAGGAAAACTATGGAAGTCATCCTCTCTGTGCCTCGGTTTTCTCGTCTATAAACAGGGACAACAACCACACCTACTTCAGAGAGTCAAGATAAGGATTAAGGGAATTAATTCATGTAAAGTGCATAGACTATTGTCTGACGCATAATAAACACCCAATAAATACTAGTTTATTATTCATATTATAGCTTACAGTTGTTCTCTAAACACCAAGTGATGGGGGAGAGAGGAAGTCTTCTGGGAATAGCGCTGTGTGGTTAAACCCGAGAGGAAAATGTCCCCCGCGGTATATGGAGTTGTCCGGACAGGAGGACTTTGGACGTGACGTACACACTGTGGACAGGGCAGTGCCAAGCCGTGGAAGACCAGTCACCCAAGTGTCTTAGGGCCAGATGCCAAAGGTAAAGTTGCAACTGAAGTAGTTCTTCCAGGTTGGAGAAAGGCATCAAAATAGCCAGGGAATAAACATAGGCGATACATAAGAGATATCTGAAGCATGGGCTGGGTACACAAATGGCCCACTGCAAGGTTTCAAATTGGTGTCGGTCACCTTATGTCTCTGGCTGCCATGTGAGCAATGAAATGAACAGATCAGAGGGTCTGTTTTCCTCCTTTCTGACCCCATCCGCGCTGCCTCAGAGTTGACTTTCAGATCTGTCCTAGAGCACATCATCTGCTGTTTTGACGCCAAGGTTTGAATCTAAGTGGTCTCGCCACAGCTGGGATTTTATGTGAACAAAGGCGAACCTCTCTCCGTCTTTCAGAACACCCTACAGGGAAACTCTCACTGCTGCCCAACCCACACACACACACACACACACACACACAGCACTCAGCACCCTAGTGCAGACTCAGAGGAGGGGAAGCACCCAGTCCTGGGGAGCCTCTGGAATTCATTTACCAGCAAATTGCTTTACATCTTCCTTTGCCTTCGGCCCCCGAGTCTGCATGCTCTCTCTCCTCCCCACTCTGATTGGAGGGCTCAGCACCGGCCACTACATGCATCTGTCATTACAGTGGCCACAGTGAGAGCCCTACATGAATGTGAAAGTCCTGTAAGAAAAGTAAAAATAGCCCTAGTGGAGGAGATGATTTAAGGGTTTCATCGAAGGGAATTGAAAAGAAGCATTGCTGGCTCAAAGAAAAAGATGATTGACTAGACAGGAGAAAGCGACGTCTGCCCTATTTTCAGCCCGATGAGCAGATATAAATGACATGACTCTCTTGCTTCATGAAAAGTAACTGGAGATTTGAGACAAGGTGATTCTTGAAAGAAGGAAAGGTTATTAGATTCCTTGCTATTAATCATTAAAATTCTTCAATTTTTTATTAACCAGCTTTTTTTTTCTAATAACACAATACAAGCTTATGGCAAATAATTCAAACTGTGTAGAAGGGAGTAAGGTGGAAAGTAAAATTCCTTTTCTCCACCCATACTGTCTTCTCCACACCTCTCTGAACCCCGCTCTCCAGCAGAAACTACTCTGAACAGTTTCTCCCCCATCTTTCTGGAATTTTCTGTGTACATTCCAACCTCTCACACTCCTCTCCTCCTTACTCATCCACAAGGGGCCTTCAAACCTGGGCTCTCACAGTATTCTACCGCCTTTGCCAGAAAGGCGCTTTCTGTCTTTGTACGGCTGGCTCCTTCAGTATGTCACTGCTGTCTGCTCAGAATTGCTACTATTCTGGGACCTCTCTACTTAATTAAACAGGAACCGCGTCGCTACCACCATTCTCTGTCCCCACACCCCATGCTCAACACTGTCTGCCCAGCCCTTAGCCGAGGTCTGGCACAGAGAAGGGACTTGATAAATGCGTGGTGGATGCAGGGGTGAGCACCTCAGCTTCATAACACACACAGAGACTTTCCCCACAAACTGTACATGGGATGATATTATACATAGAATTCTACAATTTGCTTTTCTAAATAACAACACATTAAATGATAATAATGAACATTTCTTAAGTACTTATGTTTCTAGGACTATTCTAAGCTTTTTACATGAATTCTTAATTCACTTCTTACAACAACCCCGTATGATAGATACTATCCTATCATCCCACTTTACAGATGAGGAACCAAAGAAGTGGAGACACAGGGCGGTTAGGTAATTATTGTACCTAAAGCCATACAGCTTGCAAATGACAGAGCCAGCACGTATAAATTTACCTTAATCTTAAAATGACCATTTAGCCTTAATTAATACAGGATCTGGCAGAAGTAATGCCATTGGTTGGTAGGGTACGTGAATGTCTTGCATGAGATGGACAGCAATTTGAACATTCCACCTAAAATGTCACACGAGCGTGATAGTCTAATGTTACAGAATTACATGCTTATGATTTTGTAATAAAAGATTTTTATGTAATAAACAAGCGGCATTATTTGTGCCAGACCCTGTATATATTTTTTTTACTTGTGGCAAAATATACATAACATTTATAAAATTTACCATTTTACCCATTTTTAAATATATAGTTCAGTGACATTAGGTACATCACATTGTCATGCAGCCACAACCACCGTCCATCTCCAGAACTTTTTCATCTTCCCAAACGGAAACCCCGCCCCCATTAAACAAAAGCTCCTCACACCTCCTCCTCTGAGCTGCTGGCAGCGCCCTTCTGCTCCTGTCTGTCACTGCCTGCTCCGGGTACCTCGTGTAAGTGTAATCACACAGTATTTGTCCTTTTGTGTCCTTTGGTGGCTTATTTCACTTAGCATAATGTCTTCTTTAATTAATATTTTAATGAATAATTTTATTGACTATTCAAGCACATGATACAAAATCCAAAAGGCACAAAAAGACATAGAGTAAAAAGCAAGTTCTCCTGCCTCTGCCTCCAGGCATCCCGGGGGCAAACACCCTTCCCAGTATTCTTCTGGAGACGTTCTCTGCATATACATTTATATGCCTATATTTCTTTTTGTACAGATAATAACATATCCTATGTATTGTTTTGCTTCTGCATTTCCCATTTAACTACTGTATATGCCTTGGGTAATTGTACATAGAATGGCCTCTTAATAAACTAGTTTTTATTGAAATATAATATACAGAAAGAAAACTATGTGTACTGTAAGTGTACAGCTGGGTGAATTTTCACAAACTGAACACACTTGTATAACCAGCACCCTGATCAAGAAACAGAATGTTACCAGTTCCCTAAAAGTCACTTTCATGCTCCCTTCCAGACACCACCCACCCCCTCACCAAAGGTAACCCCTCTTCTGACTTCTTACCAGACTAGATTAGCTTGACCTGTTTACATAGTTTTATAAAAAGAACCATACTGTACACACTCTTATGTCTGGCTTATTGCATTCACCATTATGCTGGTGAGATTCATCCACCTCACCTAATGTCAGCTGACACTTAATACCTTTGAATGAATACACATAAGTCAAGTCCATTGCTGCTGCTGCTGATACCATCCCTGCTGGCTTTGGGTTTTGCATGTCACACACATTCTCTCAATCTCATGCTCACACCTTTGCACTTCTTTACGTGGCTTTGCAAATGCCTTAAAGAGTCTGCAGATAGCTGAAGCCAGCCTGCAGGTGTATCTGATGACGAGAAGCCTTTGTGGAGGTTTGTGTAAAGTCTTCTGCAGGAGTGAGGAGACGGAAGGGAGGAGCAGCAGCCCTCCTTTCTGGTCAGCATCTTTGCAGCCACAGCTCAATATGACACGCTTCCTGAGGCCTCACTCAGTCAGCCAAGAACTCAACTCTCAAATTCCCTCCACACAAGGAATCATGACAAAGCACTGGTTTGCATTCCCTTTCAAAGTGGAGTCAAAACTACTTCCAAGTAAAGAGCAAAGCAGCTTTAACTAATATCAGCAAAGGGCCTAAGAAAAAAGATGCAGCTAATGGATCCCATCTGTTTGCTGTCTTATGCCCTAAGACTCAGAACAAAATGCCAGTTTGGGAAAGGAATCATAACACACGGGGCAGGAACAAGATACAAGCAGGCAGGGCAAAGTTGGACACACTGTCAAACTTGTATTTCCCATTTACAAATCTGAAATCCCAAACTGTGGAACCAGACCCCAACCTCACTGTCACCCCTGGTCTGGCAATGACAGTAGTATCTATTTCCAGATATGAGCTGTTACGCAGCAGAACCAATCTGCACATTCGTGTGGAACCAATCATCACTGCCCGGATTGGTTCGGGAGGCAACGTGCAGGACTGCATTCTTGTGGTTCACCCGTTCAGAAGGGCCTTTCCCGGAGCACCACGTGCTGCCTGCACTGGGCCCAGCAGAAGCGCGGGAGGCGAAGGGTGTACCCTATGGCAGACTGTTTTGCCAGAACAGTACTGCACGTCTTGCTTCGGCCCATCGCATTCCCTCTCCCCACATGAGCCTTCTCCTGGAAGGTTTTATTGCATGGACCCCAAAAGACCTCTTCTCTATTTATGGAGAAAAGAATGAAGGTGAGAAATGGCATAGGGAAGGTTTTCAAAGGGGCCTGCAAGCTTACCTGGCTGGAATCTGAAGAGGGCAAAAAAAAAAAAGAAAAGTGGAATGTTGATCCTCCGTGACTGAACAGAAGATAAGCAAACGCAGGGTGATAGAGCAAACACACAGGAAATATGACCTCCTACCCTTGCAAGGGCGATCCTCGTTCTTGAACTGGTCTTGAAATGAGAGGAGGTGCTTACTGACTCTGGGGTATCTGAACCCAAGTCTGAGCAAAAGCTTCAGTCTTGATTCCTGGGAGAACAGTTGAGAGTGCAAGGGTCAAGGAATTTCAGAGCTGGTAGTGTCTGAGAATTGGCCCCAGGTGAAGAGAAGTTCCAGAGGTCAACAGTAGCTGATAGTGTAAAACTTCTCCAGGCTTTAGGATGGCAGGATCCTTAGAGATGGCCCAAGGCCAAGTCCTTCACTTTCCAGATAAAACCGAGGTCCGGAAATGGTAAAATAACCATCGGAGGTCACAGCACAGCTGGAGCAGAGCCAAGGGGAGCTGGCTTTCATTCCCATGCCTCAGTCTCCGTGTAACCCAAGGTCAGAATAGTTGGGCAGAGGGGCAGGAAGAAGCAGGAGAGCTATGGGCTTTGAAAGTCATTAGCAGCCCTATCATTAGACAGTGAACACCATTAGCCAGCTAAACACGCTAATGTGTTTAACGTGACAGGCAATATCTATTATGCTAATGAGGTGACTGGTACCATTAGCCATTTGTGGCAGACTTTTTTTTTTTTCAAGTTTAGGGTCCCAGAAAAGATACATATATAGAAAGAGATTTACACAACATATAGCCTGTCTAAACACACACCTTGGCCATTCTAAGGCAATATAAATTGAATGAGTGAGCATTGAATGAATGAACATTTGTCCCTTAATTTTGCAAGATAAGACAAACTTCAATTGAATTATACACAGAATGACAAAATCATATGGCTTGAAGTTTAAAAACAAAATTGGTTAGTCCTTCCTCCCCTTTTCACAATTTATTAGTTTTTAAAAAGTGACTTGGGTCATAATGAAGGTGTTGAACAAGCAGATGCAAAAACAAAAGTCTGTTCAATCAGTCCCACTCATGCCCCGGCAGGGTGAGGAACCATTGGCTCAATTGTGGAGTCCTGGGGCTGGGGCAAGGGAGAAGGGCCCACCCATGAAAAGCATAAGTGAGCCAGTATATTATAGATGCTTATTGCCGAGGGCCCTTTAAGGGGCTGAGAGAAACTAGATTGCCAGTTCTAGAGAGAACACAGACTTCTTTTCTCATTGTTTCCTAATGTAGGTTAGAACATCAACAGTCCAGAGTAGAGGTCCCCAGCCTCCCAGCCACAGACAAGTACCTCCTGTCCTTGCTAGGAACCGGGCCGCACAGCAGGAGGCGAGCTTCAATGTTATGCGCTTGAATCATCCTGAAACCTTCCCCACCCACCCACCCCCACTCCCGCCCCGGTCCGTGGAAAAATTGTCTTCTACAAAATCAGTCCCTGGTGCCAAAAAGGTTGGGGACCTCTGGTCTACAGTACTGAAAGAGATCTCTTGTATTCTATTCAAGATAGACAAATGACATACAAATGACATGAGGTCTAGAAGGACCTCAGAAATCACCTAATCCAGCATCTTCACTTTCCATGTCAGAAAACTGAGGCCCAGAGAGATCCAGTAACTTGATTAAAGTTAGCACAAGTTCTGAGTGCAGTTTGCCAACCTCTACTGTGTATCTCAGAGAAGGGGGCAGGGGTGACGGTAGGGCAGACAGCATTCCAATCTGTCTATGAACCTTTCAAAGTGCAAGCCATACAAAAAGTGTATATAGAGTACTGCTTCCCTGATAGGTTTCAATCTACGGGAATTGACTTGTAAATAAAGACTTTAAAATGTTACAGTTAGAACAATTATCCAGCCCTCCAAAAGTGTTCATTCAGAGTGGGTAGTAGGCGTGAAGACTTTGGAGATGGGTCTTTTGTCTTCTCAGAGGTGCTGGAGCTTTGAGGGGCTAGATCTCAGCTGAAAACATGGAGTGGGGGCATTGGAGCCAGATGCTGAGAGGTCACAGTGCTCCACCTGGCAAGTGTCACCAGCTTGCTGCAACTCAGCACCTTGGGTTCCTTTGACAGCTGAAGTCTATACTTTTCAACGATCACCCACAAAACCAAGTCTGGCCAGACCTGAACAACCTTGGCTTCCCCAGAGTGCCTGGGGCTTAAGGCCCCGAAGATAGATTGGAGAATGAGACTAAGAGGGCCTGGAGCTTAAGGGGGACTGCTGTCACCGCTCCATTGCGGTGGCTGCCATTTACTGAGCACTTACTAGGAACGGGGCTCAAGACCTGTTACCTTGTTTCCTCTAAACAATAGCAATGCACAGAAGGAGTAACAGCTCCCTGTTCCAGAGATACATATCAAAGTTCGGCCGTGGCCCAATAACTCACCAAGGTCACCTGGCTAGTAAGTGGCAGACTGGTGAAATCCTGACTGTGTCACTCCGTTTCCCTGCCTTCTGAGTCAGAGCCCAGGAGGGTGAAGTGGCACCCATGCACACATGTTCCAGGTTTTAAGGTACTGTCAAGAGCCTTCTTAACTCTAATATTTGTTTAGAATTAAGGCCTGTTTTCTGAAACTTCATGTTTGTTTGTCATTCATACATATGACTCCTCCGATTTCTCTGCAAACTTCCACCAAATAAAACCATATGCACTTCCATAGCAACATTGCAACACAAACATGGTGTAATCGTTGTCTGTTGCAGCACACAGCTTGAAGGATGTTTTTTCTAATTAAAAAAAAAAAAAACTACATCTGTATACAGTTGAACCCAGTCCCATGGCAACAAACACAAACATAAACTTGGGTTCTGTTCTTTAAATCTTTTCATTCAATCCCTTCTTTTGTTCTCTTTTCTTTGCAGGCCAATAGTTGTAGAACAGACACTGGGTTGCAACGCGTGACTAAGCCGGCTCCAATTCGGTGTCGGACGAGCCGCTGGCCAGGTGCGGGCCTTCTGCTGGACAAGGGCCACTGCACACCAGTCTCGGCTCGGGAGCTCTCATCACTGCTGGACGCACACGGAGACCCCGGGGCCCTCCCCCAACCTCATGGAGCCTGAGAGCAGTTCCGCCATTAAGCCAGGCTTGTCTCTGCGGGAAGCTGGATGTGGCTCGCCCCACATGGCTTAGGGAGGCAGTGGGCCCGGACTCTGAGGCTGCGCAGTACCATCCCCGCCCGCGCTCTCTCCGCAAGGCTGGGGAGGGGGGAGTGGCATGGCCCGTTTCACCTTCCCGGAGACTCTCCTCCCAGGCGGTATTGTTAATAGCCACATTTTACAAATGACAACCTCATGCCCAAGCCGACATGCTGGAGAGGAAGCGTGGAGGGATTTGAAACCACCCCCGCCCCCTTTTTAAAAATTTTACTCTACATCTTTGGTTCATGACTCCTAGCACTCGGGGACCTATCTGTGCTCCTATTGGATTTCACCAGTCTGCCACTTACTGGCCAGGTGACCTTGGTGAGTTATTGGGCCACGGCCGAACGTTGATATGTATCTCTCTCCAGTACAGCCCCAGGTTCAGGGACCTGCAGGGGACCGACTTGCGAAGCGGCGCAGGTAGAGGTGGGTTTGTCTGCAGTCCTTACTTCTTCCCTCCAATTCTCCTTTCTCCCTGCGGAAGCCCAGCTCTTTAAGGCTTTCTGCATTCTACAAATGGGGATGCCACAGAAATGAAGCTATTTCTCAAGAAACTAAGCAATTGGGGTTGAGCAGTGACTTGTTCCCATTTCTGTGGCAGGAGGTCCAGCACTCAGTAGCTGAAGGGTGAGGAATTTCTCACAGTAAATGCTTCTCTGTGTTTCACAGTCATGAACCAGAGAAGCTTGTCAGGACCAGGTGGTAGAACCTGAAGAAAGGTTCTCTGTCTGCTTCCTCACCAGACCTGTGAGGGGTAGAGGTTGAGGGACAGCCAACTGGTGATGAGAAACCTGCTACTTCTGGATACTTACGAAGTAACAGGTGCTCTGAGAAGTTCTTTATAACATTTCATGCTCACAAACTGGGCAGGTAGATAGTATTCTTATTCTTGTTTAACACCTAAGAGATCCAGAGGTTTGAGAGGTAGTCTGCCCTGTCCAAGATTCTGCATTGGCAGAGCTGGGTTCTGCCCAGGGCCTTGGACTCCAGCCCCTGCTCAGGGCTGATTTCCCCATAGACAGGGGGTAGGGGCCACTCAAGGGAGACACACTATGTTGTGCCAGGAGAGAACCCATTATTCCTCAGACTCTCTGGTGAACATGAACATGAACCAGCTTTAGGATATGAAAGGGGAAGAGGAGTGGGAACACCTCACGTTTCTTGTCCAGATTCAAAGGGGATCCAAGGTTCAGTCAGGAAGGCTCTTTTTTTTTTTTTTAAACCAATTGTTTTTTATTTTCAGAACTAAAGTGGAAATGACCCAGTGAGGAAGGAAAATGAGCACAGCTTGCCCTGATCACACAATTAAAATATATACTCTGGCCAAAGATACATCACACCTCTCCCCAACCCCCCAGGGCCTTTTTCTGACCTGGAGGCCAATTAAAGCATTCCACTGGGGGATTCTTGGACCCTTCTAAAGGGGCGCTGTGAGAAACCTTCCTCCTTAGAATGCAGCTACACAAAAGGGTTTGTGCAAACACTGAGCCATCATTCTATAAATGCAAAGAAGCCTCAGGGATGGTATGTGAACAAAAGCTGGACAGAGGATGTGCGCCCAGATGCTGTCTTGGCCAGGTTGCAATTTGAATGATCTAATGTTTTCTGGCTCCTTCTTGCTTTGCTTTTCCAATTTGGTTTGAATATTTGCATTATTGTATTACTTTCCCTGTACAACTGCTGCTGCCCGTGCACAATTAGGTCGTTTTCAGAGCTGGGTGAGGAGATGGTTCAGATGTGAGATGAGCTACAGGTGGTAGCAGGCTCCTTCCCGGGACGTGTATTTGGATCCCCGTGTTGTTGGTTCCGAAGACCCTACCCAGGAAATGAAAGTCTTAATACATGTCATCCAACCAAGTGGAAAGAACCAGGACATCCCTTTATAATGGTGGGTGAGCACATCTTGTTTCTATAAATTTCTGGTTGATTTGCTGATCTAATCACACCGTCCCTTGGGCCAAATGTAACCCCGTATTGTTATGATCCAGACAAAAGAAAGGACTGTTTCCTGGCAGCCTGTGGCTTCTTGGTCAGTGGAAGGTCTGCTGAAATAGACCTGGGCAAGGAAGAAGGAAAGGGAAGTAAAAGGGTGAAGAGGAAGGGCAAACTGCCCCTCGAGGTGAGGCCAGAAATGCATGTAGGGGTTGATTCAAGCCAGTAGAGGCTGGATGTTGGCTTAGGCCTTTGAAGAAAGAAAGGGGATCCCACAGGAATGGAGCCTTATTTTGCATATGGAAGCTGATTAGGGCCATGTTCCCCAAGTGCTTTACACCTCAGTGTACACTCTCACTGACACTCTATTAATCCAGCTTTCTCTGGAGTTTGTGGACCTATGGGCAAGGCCAAGGCTAAAGTTCATGTTTGTGCTGCCTCTGAAATAAGTTTGGGTTAAATGGATGGAGAGTACAAGCGATGATCAAAGTTCTGCATGGAAGCCCCCTGACTGTTAAAGTGCTTCCTATTCAGACACAGCGGCCCCAGCTCACTGAACGCCCCGCCCCTTCCGCAGGTCCTTCTCTCTGGCTCCGCCTTCTCATTGTTTCTTGTGCTCTTCCTCTCTCCGTACCTTAGATCTGCATCTGTGACATTGGCCTTGTTTCTTCTCTCTTCTTTCCTCTTTTTATGTAAATCATTAGATATTTTATCACAAAATATTTGATCACCTTCTTTGTGTCAGACACGTGCTAGATGCTGGAGTTACAATGAGTGAGTAAGGAGTCTCCACTGTCACGGGGCCCACAGCTTGATGAGGAGCACTGACAACAGAGTGTGACAGACGAGGTGGGAAGGGACACCCAGGTCCCAGCATTGAGCAATGGCTGGATGATGAGGCAGCTAAGACCCAAAGAGATGGGTTACCTTATCCACGCTCTCACAGATGGCTGATGACAGAGTTGGAACTAAGGAGATCATCCAAGAATAGAAGCCTGGCCTCCTACCACCACGTCCTCCCTGAGGCTGCCCAGAGCCCCATCGTGGGATGGAATCTTCTCTGATCCTTTCTCATTTAGTTGCACATAGTTCAAAGTCACCCTTCTCCAAGACTAAGTTATTCCTGCCTCAGATTCACATTTTAGCCATTCACTAAAGCCATGTATCGGCCCTCTGAAGAGATGTCATATCTCTCTCTAAGAACTGATGTGCTGATAAGTTGAGCTAATGGATATAAAGGTGCTGTACATCTATTACATCTATTTTATTTAGCGTATGGATGGAGTGACCTCATGGAATCCAAGCTAAATGTAGCATAATAGCTAAAAGCTTTGGATCAGGACTCAAACTGCTTGAATCTGTATCTAGGTGCTGCCAATTACTTTCTGTGTGACTGGGAAAATCGCTCAAATTCTCTGTGCCTCAGCAGCAAAATTGAGATGCTACATAACAGTACCAATTTTATGCATTGTAAGGATAAAGAAACCATACATGTGAAGTGCTTGCTATAATGCCTGGCCCAGAGTAAGCATGAGGTAAAAGTTACATGTCGTTATTATTATCCAGTTCCAACCTCTTTTTACCTGCAAAGCCTTCTTAGACCCCTCACTGGAATTGGTTTCTTTTACCTCTGCATCCTGGCGTCACTTTGGGCATGCCTCTCCGCACATTTTTATGTGTCCTTCGTCATTAGCATCTGACGCAGAAAAACCAATAAATGTTGATGGTTGGTTGGATGAATGGATGTTTCTGTCTCCCCAAACTACTTCACATGCTCATAAAAGGCAAGGAGTATTGTGTTTCTAGCTCTAAGGCAGACAGAACTAGATATTCTAGATAAAGTATAACAAATATGCTTTTGAATGCAGTCAGATTCTCATGTAAATTAGGGAGATGCTCAAGGACACACACACACACACACACACACACACACACACACACACAGACTGGAGTTCAAAGAAGTGAGCTGCCACTGAGACCCTGCTGCTTTGGGCAGTCTGTTTCTTTCAGGGACTTTGAGGCTTCATTTTGGGGAGGACAAGAGACAAGTATTAGTGTCCTCAAAAGACAGGGAGCTGGAACTGAGAATTCTGCATAAAAGTGAGACTCACAAAGGGATCCATACTCAGGGAAAAGGTAAATTAGAAAAATACCTGCCTCTCTGTAATAAAGAAATACAAGAAAACTTGTCTGTCTTGTCCTTGGTTCTTAAGACGTTAAAAAACGTTAAAATCACAGACTTCCCCTCATACAGGTTCAGGATTTGAATTTATATTGTCTACATGGTCTTGGAAACTTCAGCTGAAAAATTAGTTGAAATTGTTCCCAGGCTGGTAGCCTCCCAGAACACCTGGCAGAAGCAGCTCTTCTCTGGGGGGACAGTCACACAGGCCTCACAGGGGTCTAATAGATAAGGCCTCACTAAACATGAGACCACACCCTGAAATGACAAGCCACACTAGGAAACAAGCTGCCGTGAGTGAAAGTCAGTAAGACCACAGTTAGACATAATATAACAGTTATCACATAGTAAATATAAATTGTTTAAATGCTTAAAAGAATAAAAAGGGAAAATAAAAACATGAAAAACAAATAAAAAAAAAACAGGCAGACTTGAGAAAGAACCAGATACTACGTATGGAAATAAAACAATATAAGACTATTAAAATTAGAAACACAGTGAATGAGTAAAAGTATAGAGTAGATACCAATAAAGAGAGAATTAGGACACCAGAAGATAAATCTGAACAAATTACTCAGGATATAGAAAAAAAAAGAAATGAGAAATATGAGATGTTAAAGGGGTCAGGAAGAAAAAAATAGAATGTGAAAAAGGCAACTTTTAGAGAAAATTGTAAAAATCTTTCCAGAATTAAGGGCAAGAGGTAGGACTTGTTTAATCTTTGAATCTAAGCACCTGGCAAGTGCCTGGTACATAGTAGATGACCGATAATTTTTTCATTTTATTATTTTGAGAGTGCATTTATTAAAGCTGGGGACAGTGAAACAAGGAAGGGCTTGGGACAGAAGCAGCAACAGGAAAGAGGCTGGGGCGGAGCGGGGGGGCGCTGCTCTGCCTCATTGAGAAATGACAGTCACAGCGAAAGAAATGAGCAGAGGTGGGGCTGTGTCAGCTCCCTGCAAAGTCAGGGAGACAGGTTCAGGGGGTTAGCTGCCACTGCCCATTGCTCCCCTGGTTGCAAGTATTGTGGGGTCCCTTAGAGTTTAGGAGATGCATACCTGCGGGGGGAGGGAGGTGGAAGGGAAAGGCATTGGTGTGCTCCCGGGAGGGAGAGCACGCCCAATAAATGTTTTGAGTAGAACTGATACATGTGCTGTAGCATTTGCTTGTCCCCTATTTATTAAAAGAAATTCTCACCAGAGATAGAGTTGTAAACAGAAGGAAATCTTAGACTTCTTTGAGCTGCTATTCTGCATGAAGAAGACAAATAATAAACAAGTAAACAAATGAATACTCAAGATACTTCTGGATTGTGAGAAGTGCAATGAAGTACATAAAAGGGTTATTTAATAGATGTATTGGAAATAGGATTTCACTGAAGAAGTGAGCCCTCAGTGATAAGAAGTCAGGTGAAACATTCCAAGCAGAGGATCGAGCAAGCAAAGAGGCCCCGAGTGAGAAATAACTTGGCATTCTTGGGGAAGAGAAAGAAGCCAGTGTGTCTGGACCTCAGTGAGTGATGTGGGGAGTGGTGCGAAATGTGATCTGAGAGGTAGGCAGGACCAATGGGATCTTTTTTCTGAGAGCAGCAGGAAGACAACAGGAACAGTGTGCTCTGTCACCTGGCTACTGTGTGGTGACGGCCTGCAGTGGGGGCACAGATGGAAGCTGAAGGCTAGCTAGCGAAATCAGTTGTCCAGGCAAAAGATGCCAGCAGCTTGCAGCTTGGACCAGGGTGATGGCCATCGATATGGAGAAAGTGGATGGATTTAGGTACGTTTCAGAAGCAGAAACAGGGTACTTGAAGTAGATGTAAAAGATGAAGGAAAGGGAAGGAAGGACCAAGCATGATTCCTGTTTTTGGCCCAAGCAGCGGGGTGGACAGGAGTCTACAGTCTGGCTCCCACCACTCCTGCCCGCCAGCTCAGAGCAGTACATCCAGGAGGTCCCAGAGAGCGGAGTCAAGAACATGACGCATCAGGAGGTACAAAGGAAAAGGAGATCCCAGCATGAGGTAACGACTGAAAAATGCCAAAGCCTGTTACATAAGCGAAAGTGAAACCTCTGAGGAGCAAATAAACAAAGGGTATCATATTGACATAAAAACACAAGCAGCTCACTCTGTGGTTGCTGACATACATCATTGTAGAAACAAAACCATGTCCACAGTGACTCTGGTTAAACTTGGAACCAGATGACAGGAGCTTTAGGAAGTTTCAAAATCATCAAGAATAACTCGAACAAAGTAGAGAACAAAAATATCCTGCCCAGGCTTGTGGCCTAGAGAGCAGGGACAAGTGTCCCCTGGGAAAGGAGGGACAGTAATACAAGGGGACCAAGGGACCCAATGTAGTTCATGTAAAAGAAAGAAACCACTGCTGCCTAGAAAAAGGACCATAAACTGACTGACATTAGTCCAGATTCAGCTCTCATGTCCACAAGACTAGAGTAGGATATTTTTTCTCATCTCTATACTTGTACACACACGTAAATATGTTAGTAGCATGTAGCGTGTGACAACCTCACTGTTATTAGACCTTTATTTTTCTTTTATCCCCATTTTCTGATTAAAAAAATAAAACTGTGTATTTGAGAAACGTGTTTTAGAATGTTGTAGAAAACAAACAAATAAATAAGCTTTCTGCACAAACAAAGCAACATGAAAAGCAGGCACCTAGTTGTGGTGTGACATCTCAGTGAACCTAGAAGAGCTTCTAATTACTGTTCATTAGACACTCACGGCAGAATCATTAAGTTCATTAGCGAGATGGGAGTCTTGCTTCAGCCATAACAGGACGCCAAACTAAGGTTCATGAACCAAAAGAAGAGGTATCAGGGTAAGAAAGGCAGAGCCGATAGAAATAATCAAATGCACAGCTGCAGCTCCTGCAAGTGCTGACCGTCCCCCGGCTGGGACGGGCTCCAGGAGGGGCTCCTACAGCGAGCGCGGCTCTGTCCCCGCACGGCTGGTCTCTCAGACCCCACCTCTGGGGACCCACCAGGCTCTTCTCCAGACATGTGGCCAAAATCCATCTCTGAGCTCCGGACAGGTTATTTTGCCTGCTTTCTGATTGTTTATATACATTTGTTTTATGTATTTATTTTTATTTAATCTTTATCGTATTTTTTTCCATTACCATTTGGTCCCCTCATACCCGTCTGCCCCCAGCAATCACCATGCTGTTGCCCATGTCCATGAGTCCTTCTTCCTTTTTGCTCAGTCCCTCCGCCCCCTAACCTCCTGCTACTGGCTGTCGTCCTGCTCCCCATCCATGAGTCTCTCCCCGTTTTCTGGGTTAGCTCAGTTTGTTCATCAGATACCACATGTGAGTGAAATCATATGGTGTTTGTCTTTCTCTGACTGGCTTATTTCACTTATTTTAATAGGTTTTATTCCTACTTTGTTTTTTTTATTTAAATTACAAAACCAAGTCATTTTTCTGAATTACAAAAGTAATAACAAAGGCAGTAAAAATTCAATACCCAACACATAAAGTATAAAATCAAACTTCCCCTCTCTCTCTATATATATATACACACACTTAAAAAAGTATGTGCATAGCTTTATTTTTTCAAAAGAAATTTTTTATTCACACTATTTTGTAACTTGCTTTTTGCACTCACTAAAATATAAATTCTACCTCTACTGCACACATATCAACCACATTAAAAAATTATTTAATTACAGTTGTCCCCATTTTCCCCCTGCTACTCTTTCCTGCCCTACCCACCCCCAACCTCCCACATTCAATCCTCCCCCCATTGTCTTTGCCCAGGAGACCTTTATACATGTTTCTTGACTTGACCCTTCCCCTTCTTCCCTTTGTTATCCCCCTTCCCCCTCCCCTGTGGTCCCTGTCAGTTTGTTCTTTATTTCAATGTCTCTGGTTCTGTTTTGCTTGTTTGTTTGTTTTGTTGATTAGGTTCCACTTATAGGTGAGATCATATGGTATTTCTTTTACCAAATGGCTTACTTCACTTAGCATAATGCTCTCCAGATCCATCCATGCTATCGAAAAAGGGTAGGAGTTTCTTTTTTCTTTCTGCTGTGTACTATTCCATTGTGTAAATGTACCACAGAATTTTGATCCACTCATTTACTGATGGGCACTTAGGTTGCTTCCAGCACTTGGCTATTGTAAATTGCACTGCTATGAACCTTGGGGTGCATAGGTTCTCTTGGATTGGTGTTTCAGGATTCTTAGGGTATAATCCCAGCAGTGGAATTGCTGGTCAAAAGGCAGTTCCATTTTTAGTTTTCTGAGGAAATTCCATACTGTTTTCCACAGTGGCTTCACCAGCCTGCATTCCCACCAACAGTGCAGTAGGGGTCCCTTTTCTCCACAACCTCACCAGCACTTGTTGTTTGCTGATTTCGTTATGATGGCCATTCTGACCTGTATGAAGTGGTATCTCATTGTGGTTTTAATTTTCATCTCTCTGATGGCTAGTGATGCTGAGCATCCTTTCCTATGTCTCTGGGCCCTCTGTATGTCATCCTTGGAGAAGTGTCTGTTCAGATCCTTTGCCCATTTTTTTAATTGGATTGTTTGTTTTCCTGGTGTGGAGCCATGTGAGTTCTTTATATATTTTGCCCATCAAACCCTTGTCTGAGGGATCATCAACAAATATATTTTCCCATGCAGTTGGTTCCATTTTCATTTTGCTGATGTTTTCTTTAGCCATGCAGAAGCTTTTTATTTTGATGAGGTCCCATTTGTTTATTCTTTCCTTTATATCCCTTGCTCTAGGGGGCATATCGGTGAAAATATTGCTGTGTGGAATATCTGAAATTGTCCCGCCTATGTTCTCCTCTAGGACTTTTATGGTGTCATGACTTATATTTAAATCTTTTATCCAAGTTGAGTTTATTTTTGTGTATGGTGTAAGTTGGTGGTCGAGTTTCATTTGTTTGTATGTAGCTGTCCAGATCTCCCAACACCATTTGTTGAAGAGGCTATTTTTACTCCACTTTATGCTCATGCCCCCTTTTTCAAATGTTAATTGACCATAAAGACACAGGTTTAACCACGCTTTTATACTGGCTCCCGAATGAATGATGAGGTCATCGTAAAAATACACCATGAGGTATTCAGCCTATTAAGGAATATTTAGGTTGTATCTAATATTTCAGAAGTACAAAGTAATGTTGCAATGAACATTCTTATACCTCTAATCCTTTTACTTTTACTTCTAAGAGTAGAACTGCTGGGTTGAATTGTATACACATGTCGAATTTTGATAAGCACTGCCAGACTGCCTTCCGGAAAGACCGACCAATTTACACGTCTATCAGTAATGAAGGGCGCTCTTTGTTCACGTTCTCATCAACAGTGGACACTGCCAGTTTTTAAATGTTGGCAGAACTGGTTGGCAAGAACAAGGACTACTTTAATTTGTCTTTACCTGATCAATAGTAGACTGATCATCATGTCTAGTCTTCTTGTTTACTATGGCTGCCATGAAAGACAAAGCTGAAGGGGTGGTTTTAGTTTCTTTCTTTTAGATTCAGTTGCCTAATGAAAACAATGACACTTTGAGCTGCTGATCCCTAAGAAGACCCCCATCTGAACGACACACGTTCCCATGTTGGGGAAGTCGGGCATAACCGATTTCATAGCAGGCAGAGTCTGGCTGGGGGTCACCTCCACACAGCAAATGTTTTCATTTTCTTGATCTCTGTACTCAAGAATCTAATTTGAGGGAGAAAGATTCTTACTGGCTTAACTTGGGCCTCAAGGGAAGGCAGGCACTTACTTATAGTCCCAACAGACTGAATCTACCAGGAGAGAGATCCTTCCGAAGGAAATTAGGGCATTGTTAGAAAGTAAAATGGATGCTAGTCAGTCAAAATCAAGATAAAACAAAACAAAACAAACAAAACTCTCTCTATACTAAACTTTCTAATTGCATTTCTTCTCTCCTCTACCTTGTAGACCTGTCCAGTTCCCACAGTCACCACACACACCCGACAGCTGGCGCGCTGCTCACGTCCAGAATGAGCCCACGGGGCACAAAAATGTGTGTTTTGGCCCATTCTGTGTGTTTTGTGTGATGCTTGATTAAGTACTTTTCACTATTCCAGCCTTGAGACCAAGATAGTTAAGCCTTAGAATAAGAACAATCACCCTGAGAGGTTTTCATATTGACCTTTACTCATTTTCCTTTCTTCTTGATTATTCCCAAAGGCATAGAAATCCTGTGTATTCACTTATTCATTCATTCATCCATGCAGCCACTGTTCATAGAGAGTGAACTTGGGCTAGACATTGTCGTAGGTGCTGAGGGAACCGCAGTGACACGCAAAGACAGGGTCTTTGTCCTGGTGACAGACAAGGCTGGAAGGAGTAAATAGGGCTGGAATTTGGACTTTGAACTGTATCTGAAAAGCAGTATTAAGCTACTCAAAGGTTGTGGGCAGGCAAGAAGCACGGCCGTATCATATTTCAGATATACTGTTCTAACTGGTGTGTAGGGCGTGGGACTGCAAGGGGATAAGAACAGAGGCCAAGCCACCAGTCAGAGGACCAGTGGAGCAGCTAGATGAGAGAAGGTGGTAGCCCGGACTAGTTCGGTAGCCAAAGAAACAAAGAGGTGTGAATAGAATAAAGAGAGATTTAGGGGGTAGAATGAACACAAAACGGTAGGAGAGTTACAGGAAAGGAAGGAAATAACGATAACTCTGATCCTTCTGATCCGAGCGACTGGATGCACGGTGATGACGGCAGGTAACCCAGGGGAGCTGCCCAGGAGCAGGTGGAGACCATGAATAGCTGTGGATCTCACCGAGAACATGTGTGATTCTCACGTCGAGCCGTTAGGTGTCAAGGTCAGAAGTTCAGGAGAGAGGTTCAGAATGTAAAGTTATCGGCGGTCTCTAAGTTAAGGATTTAGAAGACATTCCACAAGGAGAAGACATTGAACAGAGAGGGTCACCAATACTGACCTAACATTTTAAATGAGGAAACCCTAGACACCTGGCCTCACGGACTGTAACTCCTGTCTTCTGTGGAGCCCCACGTAATTCTTTTCTGCTGTAGTTTCCTACAGTCTTCAACATTAGCCAGTCCCTTCAGTAAGAAGGTTAGTAACATAGGCAACACTCCTGGTTGATCCACCTTCTGGACCAGTCTATAGAAGGATTCCCAACTAGGTCTGTTCAGGTCCATTGAATGTGGAGGCACAGGTATTCCTCATCATGCCCACACCCTCACGCACACTGTCCGGCCGAGTCCCTCAGCTTCGGGTCAGGGGCTTATAGGTTCCAGGGCCATTGGACCCAGGGCTACACAGGCTACATGCTTGATGGTGGTGAGATGGTGATGTCCACCCTTAAAGATACGCCAGCCTGACTGACTGAGTCCCTTCAACTCTGTTCCCTGGTCCTCACGGCAGATTTGAGGATCCCACCCCCTCCGCACAGTCCTCTCTGGTCTCACCTGCCCCTCACCTGCCTCCCTTCCTCTCTCTAGTGCGGGGTCATCAAGTCATTGGCTATGGAAAGGCTGCACTGAGTGACTCCTTTGGGTTTTTGTATTTGTTTCCGTCTGAAGTGGCCTTAGGTACCAGGAAGAGAAAGGAAATACACAAGAAGCACGTTAGTAGGCGGAGCTAGCCCTTTGCCATGCTTTTTCATATGACAGGTTACCTACAGATGAAGGATTCAGGGTTCAGCCAAGCCAGGAGTGTCTCAGAAGGCTGGAAATGTGGGCAGAAAGATCAAACACCCAAGCTGTTGAAAACCACACAGAGTTTTTTTTTTTTGGTAAATATATGCACAATTTCAAGAATGCATTTGCAAAAATCTAGGTGTCTCCGGTCCAGCCCTCCCTATTAATCAAAGAAATTGCTTAAGCTTCGTGGCCCAGTCTGGGATCCTAGCTCTGACCACTGCTGCCCATGAAGGCCTCAATGAATTCCTCTCGAAGCCTCCAGACTTCCTTGGCTGGAGACGTGTTCCCCTTGGGACAGCTTTTGCCTAAGCCGAGCAGCCTGGTCCCCAGCTGTGCTGGGCCCTCTGGGTAAGAGGCACTGCCTTCAGCTTAGTCCATTAACACAAACATTCAAACGCAAATATTCAAAAGCCACAGATCACATTCGAATAAATAAAGTAAGATTGAGAAAGCTTCACCCCATGAAACCAAAGGGGCATTTAAAAGCTGCCCTTGCCTTCCAAGCAGGCAGGCAGCAAAGCCACAGCAATTCCAAAGGCATGCGTGCTTGGTAGACCTGGGTGGCTGCGGCCGCAGGCCTTTGAAGAGGAAATGCCATCCCTGGGACAGGCAGGCAGCCAGCTCCTGAGTCCTGAAAGTACCAGAGAGAAGCAGAAAGCAGCAGCAGGGAAGAGGGAGCACAGTTAGGAAGCAAAAAAGGGGAGGAAGGTGCAGGGCCAGTAGGTGGAGAGATTCTTGCTAAATAGGGTCGTCGCGCCCAAACCGAAGAACCAGGAGACAGAGCGATTCACTGTGCCCCTGAGAGGGAGCTGGGCACGGACAGTCCTGGGCGGCGGGCACAGCCCAGGGTGACTAAGGCTTCGAGGAGGGGCGTGAGTCGTCGCTGAGGGGTGGAGAGGGGTGGTGGTGTCTGGGCTGAGAGATGCCTTTGCTTTGAAAGCTTCGGAGGAAATTAACTTTACAAGGTGCCTCCCTGTCTCCCAGAGTTATTAAAAGAAAGGAGGGAGCAAAGAAGAAATGGAAAAATGGTAATGCCTCAGTAAGGGCTGTGTGATCCCAACTGAAGGAAATGGGAGGCAGATTAAGTGACTGACGAATGTGCAACCTCCCCTCAGGGAGGAAGAGCTCTGAATGTGACCTTGTACCAATGGAAATAAAAAGAAAAACCTCAACAACCAATGTGGCCAAGTATAACACACACACACACAGACACACACACAGACACACACACCCTTTGAATATCTAGAGATGAATGACTAATTAAGTACCTCCAAAACCCTCCAAGTACAAAAAAGTCTGTTAGTACTCCTGTCTCAGTAAGGCAGCGCCGAGTGCTGTAGAAAAGGCAGGGAGTGCGGGCGTTGCTGTGAATCATGGGTGGGGTCATCAGAAGGTATAAGCCTAGCAGCCTCTGTGAGTCCTATCAGGGGGGCCCATGGATGGACCTATACGCACTGACTGGCCTTTTGTTGATGGAAAAAAAAAGCACTAGACCTAAAACTCTTCCAAAAAAGGGAAGCCAACCGAAGCCATCTATTTCACAGAGTAGGAAGCCAGGTGTTTTGCTGCATGTTAAAAAACTGGGATTTAAGATTTTAAAACTCTCCTGCCTGACAGTAACCCTCAGATCAGATGAGGCCCCCTCGCCCAGTGCTGGCAAGCCCACCCCATGTTTGAAAGCACAGCCCTTGGGAGCCCGTGCCTGCCCACACGTGCAGCAGTGGCTTCTTTCCACTCAAAGCCCTGTCGGGCGGGATGGCAAATCACAGGGCTAAAAACAACGTTGAGAGAGAAAAAACCCATCTGCTGCTCCTTTCCTCTCTCTTCACTCCAGAGGCCTTTGGTCTCTCAAAACCCTTTGGATGCAAAGTCTAGAAGGACTTTGATGCCTTTGGAGGTGACACGCAGACTGAGTGACCTCCTAACGGAGGGAGTGCCTTTCAGACGACATTGTGGAGCCTGTGGGTGAAAGAAACATCGCCTGCTGATTTCTGTCGGCTCCTTCATCAAAGTTGAGCTCTCAACCTCTCATAGATCTGTTCCTCCCAACAGGTAAAGCCCTAGGAGGGTTAAGAATTTTCTTCAGCAAGTTCACCGACTAAACCAAAGTTTACCAGGTCACAGTTCCAGTCTTCACAGGCTAATTTTTATTTTCCTCTTTTCTAGTTATTTTGTGTAAGGGAGAATTTTCTAATGATTAGAAATGCCTAACTGCAATGTGCTGCCTCCAATGGTGATAAGCTTCCATCCTTGTCGGTGTTAGAACAGAGGCCGGGTAACCACGTGTGAGAGGTGACGGGGGGACTCTGACATTGGAAGTGGCCGTGATCTCCAGGATCTCCTTCAGTTTTAAGATTTCACATTTATTATCCTTCAACCTTTATTTACCATCTGAGAAATCCCCCCAAAAGTTATTAATCTCTCAACGCTTCAATTTCCCCTTAAATCAAAGCATTACATAAAACCTGTGAAATCACAAGTTTGATGTGAAAACCCTAGTTGTGCTTTACTAGGATTCATTATATTTATTAAAATTTAAAAATATTCATGAGTCACCTAAAAATCACCTTGCTCCCTCTCTGAGGCCCCTTGGGAGGCCACTGGCTAGTTGGCCTCTGTACTCTTCGGTTCTAAGATCCTAAGATTCTGTGGTTCTGCAGATTTCCATCATACATCTTGGAGGTGACCACAAGGGAGAGCTGTTTGCAAAAGATGACAGACCACTAAAGAGAGGTCCTCATTTAAATTTCTCCACACTTTCTCTGTTACTTGGGCAACTTTGTTACTGTTGTTTTGGCAAATGAGGGGGAAGCACTCCAGAATGACTGGAAAATGGAAACAAAACGTTACTAGGGTTCATGCGTCAGCTCTGCTTCCAGGCTGAGTCTCAGCCTGGCTCCCTGTGCGGCACACACCATTGTTACAGCAGGTCTGAAGTTCCCATACCCACCTGAGTTAGCCCAAAGAGGCAGAGATGGAGCTCTTGCATTCCCGGGAAAAATCTGGGGTCTCTCTGGTATGGATTTACATGGCCATTCCTGACCCATTTACTGTGGCTGAGAGGGCAGAATAGGGAGGCGGGCATCAATCCCAAACAAACCATACGGCTGAGAATGGGGGAAGTGGCTCTCCAGGGACGCATGGAGAACCAGATAGAAGGACCAAGCAGGGTTAGGCAATCCGGCCTTTGACTATTTAATAACAACCCACGGGTTCCACACATACAGGTTATATACCCCGCCCTCTCCATCCCCGCCAAAGGGGGGGGGTAATGAAAACTGATCTAGTTACTAAAGCTGGATCCAAGTCCAATATTTCCTGTCAATGTGCACATCATGTCAAGTGACTCTTCATGGTTCAGTGGTCTGTGGGTAAATAAGTTTAATCATATCCTACATTTAACGGGACAAAATAGAACTGCAATAAAAATTCCAATTGTTAAGGGGAGAATGTAAAACATCCAGGACCATTAGTCCTCCCACATAGTACGATCTTTTTGGGCAGAAGTGGCAGACTCCCTACCGTGCAGTGAAGGGAAGGTCTGGGGCTGCCTCAGTTTCTCTCTCCGAGAGGATCTCCCGTGCCCGTCATATCTGTGAGAGCCTCTTCAGAGGGCCAAAGAGCTTGAGCAGCCACTGCTTGTTGGGCCCGGAGGCCTGACTGAGGGGTTGGGCCATCACTTCTGGCAGAGTCGGGGGTCCGTTTGGGATGTAAACCTCTCATGACTTTAGTTGACTCCCGTCTACGTGTTTCTGGTTGTGATGGTTAATTTATCAACTTGACTGGGCCACACAATACCCAGATATTTGGTCAATCACTATTCTACATGTTTCTGTAAGGGTGACTTTGGATGAAGCTGTTTAAATCCGAAGACTGAGTAAAGCCGATAGCCTTTCCTAATGCCAGTGGCCTCAGCCAATTACATGAAAGCCTGAACATAACACAAAGGTTGACTTTGAACTCGGATATTCCCTCAGGCTTGAAATGAAACGTCAGCTCCCTTGGGTCTCTAGCTTGCCCTCTTACCCTGCAGATCTTGGGACTTGCCAATTCCTACAATAAATCTATTTCTCCCTCTATATACACATATCCTATAGGTTCTGTTGCTTTGGAGAACCATGATTAACACGTTGAGTGCCGCATCAGTCCCCAGGGACTGACAGTGGACTTTTTGTTTGGGCGACATCGGTGCGTGGGACTGGCAATATCAAGGTTAAAAAATAAATGTTGTAATTTTAATGAAGTTTCGCACTGACTGCACCACTGTGCGCCTGTTTACACTCTAACTCAACACCCGTCGAGTGGTCGCCCGCCCACCACCTGAACGGAAGGCCCAGCAAAATCGGCTCCGTGCTTAATGTGTTAATACACCGGTCAATTCCATGGGTTAGTAACTAGAGACCTCGCTGACTGGTAGTTTCATTTAGAACACAGGTTTGGGATGGCTGTAAACTTATGGCTTCTGATTCCACATCGGCCTCCGTGTGGGACAATATAGAGCAATGACCAGGACAGGGAAGGATCAGCTACTGTTCCTTCCCTGGGGGGCTGCACACCAGCTGTATCTTTTCAGGGACATGGAGGCCCTTTTGACAGGTTGAAGGGTATAACAAGAGGATTCTAGAAGGGGCCTGGAAGATGACACTTATTCCAAGTCCTAATCTTTATTACACTTTTCCCTTCTCCCTTCAGTTCTTCAAGCTAATAACTTTAGGATGGAATTTGGCTTTTCCATTCAGTCAAGCATCTGACGACTACACTCATCGACTTAGACCGTGGACCACAGGCAGAAAGTGTTGCTTGCAGCGAGGCCCTATTTCATTCCTTCTTGGTTTTTAGAAGCATTCGTTTCAAAACAAATCTCTCTTCCCTGGAAGATTTACAAGGCCTTCAACCAATACATCCTATAGCCTGAACTTTTCGTCTAAGTCCCTTAATGCTGCAGCCCAAGGAGGAAGGCATGTGGTCTGATGGTGTCATTATGCATCAGACAATGTAGTAACCAATTACCGCAGTGCCACAAAGCAACAAGTGCCACTGACCAACTGTGGCAAAGACTGTTACTTGTCCCCCAATGCCCATTTAATCCTCCTTCTTAGTGAGATCTATAGCTTTTAGTTAGGCAACCTGCCACCCCGAATAAAGACTTCCTTCCATTTCCTTGCAAGGAGGTGTGGCCACATGGCCAAGTTCTCTGCAAACAGGCCAACAGAAGCGCTGTGTGCCACTTCCATAAAATGTCCTTAAAGGGACAATGAAGACTGTTTTTCCTTTCACAGACCAGTGCAATCTTTCCTAACATTCCGGCCTAGGAGACAGAGGTCCTTCCTACCATCTTGTTCAGCCAATTCTAGATCCAGGGCTTAAAACTTGCCACACTTCATTTCCTGGTACTAAATTCTGACATAGTTGACAGAAAAGCCAACTTAAAAATCAAATAAGAAAAAAAAAAAAAAGAGCGTACTGGCTAATGCAACTGAACACTCCACAGGGATAGAGGGCTTGGCTTAATCTAGCCCTAACCGGCTTCCTCTGAGTTGTCCCCAGTCTTGGGGTGGCTGTCCTGAGGGCAGTAAAACAGGCCAACCCGATTCGAGCCTTGCCTCTTCACAGCAGAGCAGAGTCTGTGCCCTGCCTGTCCCGTAGTTCCCTTAGATCCACCTGCTTAGGTCACCGCGTAGTTTGAACCGAGCATGTACTCAGTCACAGGAGTGGGACGCACTGATTGTTTAGACTGATGAAATCCCACTCAGAAGCTGGGATCGGGCTTAATTCCATCCAGACCAGAAAGCTGAAAACGGGGGGAGCTGGTAGTTTCCCAAAAAGACTCAAGGTATGGTTACTAAAAAGCAGGTGGATGCATGCTGGGTAGCAAGCAACAGAGTTTCACCACCCTTTAATATAATTTATACTTGTAAAACCCCTGGCCTGGGCATTTTAGAGTCATTACTACTCTTTGGAGAAATACTAAATAGGCCTGTAGGAGATTACTTTGGGTGAACTAAGTTACAGAATTTTAAGTAAGGTACTTTTGATGGGCTAAAAGAACTGAGAAATAACTTGCTTTCCCTCTGACCCCTAAGGGGCACACAAGTTTGGTAGGGGACAAAAGGATGGTATTGCTTAAAGCAAAAAACCCAATCGAACCTCACAGCTGCTCGCCTTGCCACTTTGGAAAGCGAGAAAAGAACATCTGGATCATGCTCTCCCTCCGACTGTCCACACACAGGGCAGCCACGAACAGTAGCTTCCTTCTTACAGAGTCCCCATTAATTCTCTACCTGGAAGACCAGCTGCCCGCTCTCACTTGGCTTTCCTTGCCACCTCGAGCTTTCCATTTCCACTACTTAGAAGTTTTGTTTGTGAGGGTCCAAATGTGGCAGAAACTATTTACAGGCTTCTCAGCTGCACTAGCAGCAGAGGCCAAGAATTTGGCTGAACAACTGACAAACCTTTCCAGGGAGAGATCTGAAGCAGAGACTTTGAAAAAACACCTTCCAATCTGTCAGGAACATGGAAAAAGTTGCTGTCTCTTCTATGTTGGCAAAGGCCCTAAAGCACAGCATCATAGCATCTGGTTAACCAACCACTGAAACTTCAAAACACAGAGATCAGACTCTACTGTTTTTCTTTCGGAACACAGAGCACAGTCAAGAAGAGTAGGACCACAGGGCTCTAGGAAAAATAAGAAGTTATTGGGCTTTAGGGACTGTCTTTGCACCACAGATTCATACCATATGGACTTAAACTACCATCAACTGTTCAAGGAGCCAGAAGAAACCGTGATACCAAGAGGTGATGTGTGACAATCTCTTCTCACAGTAAAAGTAACTTGAGTGCTTAGCAGAAACCTTGGAGAAAAGAAGCTTTCCTGAAATACAGAAGCAAAACAACTATTTGGAAGTCCCTGCATTACTTACCTAAGATAGGAAATTTCCCTTTTAAAAATCATGTGGCTTAGTTTACTTCTCCTTGGTTACATAGTTCAAAACATGAACACTTGCTTTAATTAGATGAAATTAAGAATTAAGACTCATATTTCACTGTTTACAAGGCCTTTCATTTATTTATATGCTCTGGCCTTTTCATGGATTTTCTCCAACCGTCCCATCTCCACTCCCGAAGCCGTTGTGCAGAACTCCAACGGGCCCTGAAATCGTACTTCCTGTTCGGTTGTCCTGCCGCCCCCGAGCCTGTGCTGCCTGTCCAGAGGCGAAGCCCGAGAGCTTTTGGACAGTCACCAGCATGCCAAGCACATGTTCCTCCTGCAGCTCAACACGACGTTGACATGACAATCATTAACAGTTGTCTTTGTACCCTTATGTCCTCTTCACGTGGACGCCTTCACCAATGTATAGTTTTGGACAGCTACATGTCCTGAGTCTGTGGCAACCGCTTTGGGCTGTGCTCAGTTCGGTGGTGCACAATTCACAATGGACACCAAAATAGACCTGAATCCATTGGCAAAAAATGGCATTAGCATTAATAGCTGCTTTTAAACTAACTGAAATGATTCAAGTTTTTATGGCCAAACCAGCAAAATATGTGACACAAATAAAAGACAGAAACTGAACATGCTAAGAGAAACACAGTCTGCAGTCCAATATTGAAAAGCCTCCAAGAAAAGCAGTTTCAAAAATTATGAGGAGACTGTCCTACCTTTTCAAAAAATGAGTTGATAAAGTAGCTTATGAAAATAATTATTTCCATTTTTAAGTAGCAGTACACTATAGTGTTCACTCCAAGTCATCATGAAATGTGGTGTGACTTCAGGAAGGCTAAGCCCACTCAGGGGGTGACCCCTGAAGCCCACCTTGCCTTGGTTTGAATCCTGGCTCACCTATTTCCTTTCCATGTGACCAATCTGTTTGGAACTCGGCTTCCTTGCCTATGAATGGGGGTGACAGTACTGCACTTAATGAATTGACTCTAGAGCCCACACTGCCACATCTCTGAAACCCCCGGTCTCCCACAGCCTTGGGCCAGACCACAGTCTGGATGCGGTTGTCATCGCTTGTGCGTATGGAGACCTGGTGGTGGTTTCTGAATGGACAACTGCAGCCCTTCAAGCTTTTACTCCACAAATCATTGTCCTGACGGGGACACAAACCCTTTTGTCAATACCTTCTGATCAAGGAAACCAGCATCAGAACTTGCAGAACCCTGGCGAAATTCTCAGAAGCAGTGGCGGAGCACGTCACTAGAGCGGCCGCATCACGAAGTCTGTCACAGGCGTCGGGCCGAATGGGAAGTTTCAGGAATACCGTAACTAGTTAATTTCACTTACATTTTTCTTCTTATATAAGCAAAGCTTGCAAAAATCTGTTTCGACTCTGTATAACATCAGTTTTACACTACGTTCTTTTTCACATTCTAACATCTCAAGTAAGAGTGTGTCACGCAATTGATTAAACCATGTTCTTCGTGGTATACAAAATGCTGTGTCTTACAACTGAGGGAGTCTTAGACTGTTGAAATACAGTGCCCAAGGAGCTCTTTACACATATATAAACATTCTAAATTGAATTTTTAAAAAGCATTATGTCATAACTCCAGGGAAGCAGTCCTGACACTTTGCTCACTTGCATATAAGTTTAGAGTAATCCTCAGGTAAAACAATGGAAATCTATACAGAACTATTAGTTCTTACTTACATGATTAATTATATTGAGATAGACAAATTTAACTCGCTTTAATGTAGGCAAACTTTTCACTTTTGTCCATTTTGCTATTTATGTTAAAATAACAACCCTCTCCTGCATTTTCTTGCCTCAAATGAAATATTAATGTAGGGTCAAGATGGGGAGAAATGACTGAGATAAATGTCTTTAGTAAATAGCAATAAATTTGTCCAATTAAAAAGAATAGCACTGTCATAATTTAATTGGTAGCACTGTTTTCTTTCTTAGTGTTATACAAAAGGCATGTTTTCCAATTAATGACACTTTAGGTTTTATGGAATACTGCAGTACCCATCTCACAGGACTGCGAAGATTCAATGATAAACAGTCGTGCCGTGCACAGAACGGTGCCTAGCTGATGCTCAGCCCGTTCTCAGCTATCAGTGCTATGTTCTTAGTTGGGGGCTTTGCTATAGACTGAGAGCTAACAATCTATCAGAAAGCCTAATTTTTTTTTTTTGTTTGCTTTTGTTTTCAACCTAGAGAACTTCCCTACTTCTCCCACCTCATCTCAATACCCAGGCTTACTTTATGCCAGAAACAGTGCTTGATGCTGTGACGATGCAAATGTCAACCACAGATTTGGCTTTCAAGACCAATTAAATACAGAAGAATTTTATACTAATTATATAGACAGGAAGAAAGATAATGCCAGGCACAGAGAGGAATTAAGAGGAGAAAAATATATAAGCTCCATTACTTATCATTTAACAGTTGACCTAAGAATAAGATTTAATCTCTATGTGCCTTAGCTTTCTCATCTGTAAAGTGATTTATAGTAACCCTCAATAATGCTGCCCAAAATAACGAATCAGTTCTATTCCTCACCTAGCCCCTGTTGACAAATGCAAGTGGGCTCAAATTCTTAACTCTTGGTGAAGGTGAGGAATAGGAAAGCAAAGGGAAGGCAGGTGAAGAAATGGCAGGCTGTCTCAGGACATGGGGAGGCACAGAGTGGGTTTATCTTGAATCAGATGGACGAAATGGGCATCAACAACCTGGGAGATTCCTGGACCCCCTGTTATCTTAGAAATACAAGTCGGACACAGGAAACTCAGAGTTGTCCCCGCTGATATTTTGACCGGAATGGACATCTGCTACCAGGTGGTGCCAATCTACAGAATGGATCTGGGACCTACGGTTATATGCTAGGAATTCCTGGTTAGCTACTTGTGCAGCTCACCCTGGACCCATTTCATGTTACTGAATTTTTTGTACTTATTGTAGGACTATATTGTTACATCTACTTTTCAAGATTGCTCTGAAAAATCTTAAATGAGTTGATGTATTTAAAGTGCTCGGAATAGTGCTTGGTATTTAATAAAAGATTTTTAAAAATAATTATATTTTTAAAGATTTATTTGTTTTTAGAGAGGGGAAGGGAGAGAAAAAGAGAGGGAGAGAAACATCGATTTGCGAGAGAAACATCGATCGGTTGCCTCTCACATGCTTCCAACCAGGGCCCTGGCCCTGGCACGTGCCCTGACTGGGAATCAAACCAGCGACCTTTTGGTTTGCAGGCTGGTGCTCCATCCACTGAGCCACACCAGCCAGGGCTATATCTAGTAAGTTATTAATACATATTAGTTACTACTGTTATTATCAGTATAATATTAAAAACATTCAACAACCAGAATGGCATTAACATCAGCGAATCAGGAGACACACAGCATGAACATAACTGTGACTTCCACATGGGAGGATCACCGCAGTTACTGCTCAAGCTGCCCCTTAAAGGACAGGCAGAAAATGCACATGTGGGGACAATGACGGAGAAGAAAGGCACGTTGTGGGGGAAAAGCCAGATATATACGTGGTAACCTTCATGTTGTTTTGTGACTGAAGCAAAGGATGAAAACAAACAAACAAACAAAAAGAATGCTGTCAGATTAGGGCCATGTCACGGAGGGGAAGGGTTTTGATAACTTTATTCGGCAAGAAAATAAAACATAATAGTTGAGTTGTGTCGTAGCTCATCAAAAGCTAAAGGATGCATCTGGTCACAAGGTTCAAAGTGAGTGCCGTCCACCATGCCCGAATATGGAAAATGTTTACATTACAGTTCATTCTAAAGAACACAGGCACACATGCTTTAAGTAGCTTCCACTAAAAGAAAATACCTTGTAATGATGTACAGATTCCCAAAGGCTTATTAAAATGTCTATTTTTACTTAAGTTGTCTTTATCTTTTGAAGCATTTTCCCCTAGTATGATCCTGATTTCAAAATCAGTCTTTCTCTAATGTTGGTGAAACTGGAAGCTTCCAAATCTGTGTGGTAATGGATGGGTGCTACGTGCATCTGGTCAAACCAGTAGCAACATGACGTCAAACACAAATGGAAAGCATTTTTTAAAAGCCCACAATGGCAACTCAAAGCATTAATGGCATCAAGTAGGAATTAAAATCTCCAATTAAAGCCAATGAGGGTGTGTAGATTAATTTTGAGTTTCACTCTTTACATTACTTCACACCAGAAACCTCTTCTACTCAAATTCAAACAGCGTGCTGGGCACATCTGTTACTTCTGTGTTCTCAGTGACCACCCTTCCCCCCTGCTCCCTGCGCAGTCCCTTTTCCTGATAATTCCCTTTCCTCTGGGGAAACTCCTCTCCTGATCAGCTCAGGGATAAAATGTGATCCAATCTGGGCAAAATCAAAGTTCTTTCCTTAAATTTTACATAACTTGCCGTCACTCTTTGGTTATGATGACGTCATCTGCCATCCTCACCTCACTGTCTCCCACCCAAAAAGAGCATCTCCAAAGAAAGTGTGCTTGGACGAGAAGACCAATCCAGGAAGGAAAAATCAGAGACAAGTGTAAGAGATGGAAGGATTGGTTCTGTGGGTGTTCGGACCCAGTCACGCATGGACTTCCCTGAATATGAACCAATGAATTATCCTTAGGCTGACACTAGTTTGAATTGAGTTTCTATTACTTGCAAATGGAGGGACAACTGGTTAATAATCAAAAGTGCATAATACCTACCTGAAAATAAACATATTTTAATGCAGTACTGTATTATTAAATAAAAGCAAACCGGTATCTTTGTTTAAGCAGTCCAAGTGTCCATCAGTAGATGAGTGGATAAAAAAACTACGGGACATTTACACAGTGAAGTACTGCTTGGCCATAACAAAGAAGAAAATTTTACCCTTTGCAACAACATGGAAAGACCTGGAGAACATTATGCTAAGTGAAATAAGCCACGAGAGAAAGACAGATACCATATGAATTCACTCACATGTGGAGTCTAATGAACAAACTGAACTAACAAGCAAAACAGAGACAGACTCATAGATAGAGCGCAGGATGACAGCTCTGGCCAGGGGGAGTTGAGGACTGGAGGGATTGAGCAAAAAAAGAAAAATAACTCAAGGACATGGACAACAGTGTGGGGACTGCAGGACGGATGGGTGTTGGCAGAGGTGAAAGAGGGCAAAGGGGCATAAGGGGGATAAATAGCAATGGGAAAAATACAATAAAAATTATTTTAAAATTTAACGACTAACATGAAATCAGGTACAACGCACTCGTATATGTCACATCATATCACACAAAATGTACAAAGGACATTTTTGGCATTATAGTTCTATGTTTAACGTTTTACTCTGCACTGTGAAACCTGAATCCCACTACTTGCTTCAGGGAAACAAATCGGCTCAACTACACTTTGGATTCTTAAGTATCTTTATATTTAAATTATACAGTTAAATTTAAATTATATCTAAGTTATATTTACAGAGTTAAATGATAGTAATTCTCTTTAATTTATATTTATAATATGAACAGGTGCAAGCTTTGTTTACTGTAATTTATGGTTATTAATCCCATATGTAATAATTAGCAATTATGAAAGGACCACCTTGTCTTTGAAATCATTGTTTAAAAAATAAAGGAGGCCAGGTGGAGCTTTTCTCCTTTTAAAATGTGAGTCATGAACCAAATGCAGACGTTGCACTTAACATTGGTCAGGGAATTTGTTTATGCGTCGGAATTGTCAAGAATCCAAAATGGAGAAGGTCTCTAAAAAAAAAGAACTGGGTCTTAATACCACAAACTTCTAGGGCTCTCAATAAATTATTCCAATTTCACCCCCTCCACGCAGTTGACATAGTTATTCACTAAAACACATGTTTATTGTAAATCCTGAGGGAATAAACATGCATATTACTCAAATGAGCTGATAGTTATGTTTAAGGGAACTGTGCTAGTTAAATTCTTTCCTAAGGAATAGTCTCTAATTTAAAAGTCTAACAGAATTCTAGACAATAGAGATGGCAAAGACGCATTATTAGATCATTTAGATGTTTTTTTCCCTTTCTTTTTCCTTCTCGGCAGGGGAAAAGCACAGGATAAGTTCTTTGGTTTTTGTCCAGTTTTCAATTTAAATTCTAGAAGGGACGGAACTCAACACTTTTCTTGGAATGAGACTACATCATAACAGATTTCATTGTCAGGAAATTCCTCTCTACCCTGATATTCAGATCACATGTTCACCTGTGTACTTTACCCCACTTTTCCCAATAACAATTCTATTTATCTATTGATACTTTTGATTAAGTTCATCCTCTTTCTTGTCTGTTTCCCAAAGAGACAAATTTCCCTTTTAGATTAAATATGAATCCTTTGAAATACCATTTAGTTGTTTCCCCAATAATATTGTAGAATGACACAGTTCTACACAAATTTTTTACCGTATGAGGCAGAAGATTCCTGAAGTTGCTTTAGGGTGTATATATATTTCCAATGGCAAGGCCTTCTTCCCTATGAATCCCGTTCCCACCTACTTTTATACAAGGGTCTTTGTGGCATTATTGTCTTTAGCTTCTCTTCTCCAATTTCTACCTCAAGTTGTACGTATTTGTGTTCTACAAGTTTCTCCTAGACTCATCTTCTCATTATGTCTTCATATTTCTAATCTTTCTAAGTCTCTTTAATTAAAGCCTCTGGCTTTCTTTTGGTCTAAACTTATTCCAATTATACACTAAAAATGAATTTCACTAATGTCCAATTTTATCTTTGTTTTCTTGACCATTAAGTACACAGATGCAACACAGATGTAGTAATCCTTTTTATAGTCATGTTGCAATTCCATAACTGTATAAATTCCAATAAAACCAGGAACATTTAATTTTAATATGTGAGATCATAATGTATACAGAACTGCCATAAGGTATAAATTAAGCCAGGTATATCATAAATACACATATACATTCCAACAACACTAAAGAGTCCAAGGGTTTCTTTCAGTTACTGCTAGATGTTTCAAAGCAGAGCATAAAACTGGTCCCCACAACACCTCTGTGTGGCAGTGACAAGAATAGGTGGAAACGGGATAAAAGGTACAGAATTTATAATAAGACACAGCTCATCATGTGAATAAGTGCGGCCAACTTTGTGAGCACGGATGGTTCAAACAACAGCTTAGAGCTGCTGATTTTCTGAACCAAATACAAGAAATAGTAGCTAACTGCACTTATTCAGCCTTTACACAGGACATTGTACCAGGCGCTTCCCAGGTATAAAGGACCCATTCAGTCACTTCAAGAGGGTAAGTTACACATAAGCCCCAAAGGCAAGTGGGCAACAGAGGGTAGGCGGTGTCACACAGCCTTCTGACCTCTTTGTGACTGAAGGTGATTCTTGGGTTTGGTTTTGCATCAAAACAGAAAAGTTTTCATCCTAGACAATTCAGGAGACCCTAAAAGCCAGGGTCTAATTAAAGTGAGCACCATGCCAATCAGGTGCAAAGGAGGGGTTGTTAATAGGAATAAGAACCTTGTAAGTCAACTCAAGAAGTTAAAAATACATCTTTAAATAGTTTTTTAGATCATTTAATTACTTTTTAGAAAAACAAAAAATTGCACCCATATACTAACAATACCCCAATCACCCAACAGCTGGTCAATGCACAGTCCTCTGCAACCTGGGCATTTCCTTCCCCCAGAAGCGCTCAATTTTCATTGCCAATGTTCTTGGTAGATTCACTTTGCACTGAAAACAAAAACAAAAACAAAAACAAAGACATACAGCCAAGTGTTTATACTGTTTTTGTTTAGCATGTTGTTTTTCCTCTTCTCTCCTCCCCACAGCACTGCTCACAAGCACAGACAAACCGTGTCACGTCCCAGGCAGCCAGGACATACAGTGCTGGCCGTAACAAATAGAGAAATGATGCCTGAAAGTGGCAATTATATTTTGTGAGGTAACATCCTTCCTGACTCTGTGGAAGACTTGGGAATGGGCACTTCAGTGTGGTTATGATCCCACACTTGCGCCACTGAACAGATCGCTAATATCACATAGACCAGCCAAGTGTGGTTGGGATAAATTTTTCCACGTTGCTTTTTTTTTTAAACTTAAAATTGAGTCAGTATACAATGAGTGAATGTGGGCTAACAGAAGACTAGCTAATCGCCACCTCTGTCCTTTTACAGGAAAGAAGACTTAGAGCAGAAATGCAGTAAAGGAACTGCCTTGACTAGAGCAAGCACGTCTATGATTACTCACTGAACTGAGAGTTCCTTGAGAACAGAGACTGGACCTTTCCTCCCCAGAATATCCCCCTAGTGTAGCACGTTTACTGAATCAATACAAATGCAGGACATTCTATCGTTTAGTTGTTGTTGTTTTAATCTGCAAAATGGGAACCAGAGTGAGAGCTCTATTTATTTCATTGTATAGTGAAGCTAAAAGGAAATAATGTATAAGAACACTATGAAAATTAAGGTTAAAATACAGATTATTTTGCTTGAGGCTTATAGCCATTCATCACCACTGTGTAGATAAGAAAAATAAAGCTCAAAAAGGCAGAGTGAATGCTCAAGGGCCCAAAGCTAATAAGAAATGGTGCTGGAATCATAAACCTAGATCTTGTATCGTATTCCAATTGCCAAGTTCTTTGGGGTTTGCTGATAGTACCTAGATTTAAGATTGTACCAGCAACCAAACTGGTGTTTACTGAGTTCGTTTTATGAGTAAGGCCTTGAAATAGCTCCCAATCCTTGTGAAATTTTATAAACTCTAGCAGAGTCCTTCAAGTGTCTCTATGATATTACAAGTTAGTTGTTTTCTCTTCTGACTTTCTCAGCACTCGATGCAAACTGTAAAGTTTACATCTGTGTTCCTGTGCCTGAGATCCATCCCCACCCCCACCCCATCGCCTCACATAAACCCTGAAAGAGAAAGGAAGAACAAGAGGGGTAAGGAGAGATAAGGGAGGAGAGAGGGTGGCAGAATAGATGAAAGGACCCCTTGATCCAACGAGACCGACATGTGAGTAGTTGTTACGCCATGGTATTTTTTTTTTTACTAATTCAAGTGATCAGTTTTGGGTTGGATTCCTTCTCAAAGGCAGAGGCATTTTCTAATTTCGAGTTATCTTAGAACAACAGAGAAATATTATTCTGCTGTTATTTTTAAATTAATGGGGCTTTGTATTATTTGGCATTGCAGTCTGCAGAAGACTTTTCCCTTTCTTTGCTCGCTGAAGTTGCCCAGTTTTCTTCTTTTCATAGAGCTCCATTCTTTCCCCCCAGACTGAAATGCAGCATGCTTTCGAGTCATTTGATCTACTAATTAATTTTGGCAAACAACCACCCATGAAGCAAGTAATACTATTCTGATCACTTTGCACTGGACTGATACAAAATGGGTGGTTAGCACTCTACATCTCCAATCTAGTGGGCTACCTTAACTGCTTAACCTTCTACGGTCAACTTTTTTCATTCCTTAAAAAGCAAATAAACAAACAAAACTTATCTATTGCCCATCAATACAGGCAGACTTTGGAAAAAGTAAATTATGGCAATCTATAATCATAACAAACATTGTAACAACCATCAACTGTGAAAACTACTGAATCCCAGCCCAGAAACACATTTTTCTAAAACTAGAAGAGAGACACCTTGTGCTATGAACTCAAGATTAAAATCCAACATTTTGGCTCTGGAGAGAGAAAGAATTTCAAGGCTTTCCAAACAAAATGCCCTGTTCTTATATAACCTCCTTCTACGTTAGGGACCACCCTGCAGAATATCCAATGGTTGTGAGAAGGTACAAAAGGAAAAAAAAAAGACAGCTTGAAGCGCTTACACAAAGAAACGGAGGTACAGGAAGACCTGGCATTATTTTTTCAAGTACGTGTACTGACGACGTGACAACACCGGTATGGTCCTTCGAACCTGTCAGACCCCCTTCAGTTCTCTGCTGGCAGCCCTAAACGACCCTCTGTGCCGAAAGCACGGGTCACATGTGCTTCCTGTAAATAAGTCGAACATCATATACCTACCAAAAATCAGCAAATTTTACTTAAGAAGGTTCCAACAAAAAGTTGCCTTTTCTTTCCGCTTCATTACAGGAAGCCTTACTTCAATGTGCATTCCCAAACAAGGTGAAAGAGGAGCTGTGTGTGCTATGTTTATTTACACAGACAGTGTTTGCCCTGGCTTGTAACCCACATTACTAAACAACTCTCCCTGAAACCAGCATTTATAGCGAGAGCTATGTGAATTATATTAAGGGAAAAGTAAAGTTTTTATACAGCTTTAAAAAAAGTGAAACTGGTCATTTAAAACTAAAATTTCCAATTCAATTTGAGAAAACAATATTCTTGATCAAACTGTGAAAAATATAAAGACAAGAATTAATCTCAAGATTTAGAAATACATAATTGATTACTAGGAACTTCGTGTTTGCTAATTAAAAATCTATTTTCAAATTGTGGCACTGACAAAAATTTTGGCCACTTGGGAAAAATTTTTTCTCCTATTAATTTTTACGAAGAAAAAGAATGCCATTCTATGCATATACAGAGAACATCTTACAACAAAGGTTACTGCCTGCTACGTACAGTCTATAATGCTGTATAATGATAAAACTCCAACCACACATTTCAAGTAGTGTTATCTTAAAAAGTAGAGGTGAATCCAATCCAAGGATTTTATGGTCCTCTGGAGTTTGTTACAATGAAACCTGCCTGCACCTAATAATTCTTAGCGAAAGTGGTATCTAATGGTTTTGAGTTAAGGTAAGCAACCTTTCTACCTTTTTAAAAGTAACTTCTAGATTTTATTCATCCTCTAGAATCTGCATTCAGAAACACAATTAGCTTAATCAGTATTTGCAAATAAGGGTGAGTCATTTTATACACTGAACTTTTACATATACCACTTCCAGTTCTAATATTTCCTCCCAAACCCACTAGTCACCAAAGAGGAAAACGTATTTACTTTTAAAGATTCACAAAAATGCCAAGGAATATAGCTGAGGAAACAAAAATCAAAGAAAATAAAAACAGTGAATTTGAAAATAAAAAGAGATAAAGGGTCAAGGCAATAGCACTTGACCCCATGGCACATTGTTCTAAATGGCAGCCCAAATTTCAAACGTGTTGTTCCTGGTAATATTTCTCTTTTTATATGGTAGGATACTAAAAATGTTTTGCAATCCCTCACTTTAGGAATCTCTTTAAAAAAAAAAAAAGGTTTTAACTCAAGAGTAAATTTATCTGATCATGACAGACTGATACTTAAAGACTATTGGCTTAAAGGAAGACAACAACACTTAGAATTCCAGTAAGGCAGAGAGTATCCTTTTCTAGCCAGACATTTACTTAAACTGACTTGGTCATTTCAACATGATAATGTAAGCTCACATGTGCTCAACCAGACAGAGGCAGCAGCTCATTCATTTGGTTGTTTACGGTATTAAGGCTACAGAGTAAATTCAGTTAAGTGTGTCAATCTAGTGAGACAATACATATATAAAAACGTACGGACAGCTCTATTTGCTTCAGTTTCACTAGAGTTATTCTGAGCATTGCAGGAACAAATTTATGCTTACCTTGGTAAAGAACTTGCATGTCATTACTGGATTCTTTTAATACCACATGTAATGTTGGGTACTCAATGATCACTTTGTTCCTCAAATTGTCCAGGAGACTTTTGTGAGGATCCAGTTCATAATACCTTACAATATAAAAGCAAAAACAAGAAAATGCTCTTAATGTTAAAAATTACTCATAAATAAAATGTTATCAGTCTCCTGCATAAAAAAATTTTAAATGGTGATGACACTATTTCAGTAGTTATTTTCTTATAACACAATAAGTTTAATACTTCTAAAAAAACAAGTAAAAGCTATTTTTATGGAGCTTCTAAAGGGTATATCAAAGGCATATCAAGGAACTTGTAGCTTTTGACTTCCATTCAAGATGGTGGTGTAGGAAAACATGGCTCATCTCCTCACACAACCACATCAAAATTACAACTAAACTACACAACGACCATTATTCAGAACTGCCAGAAATTGAGCTGAATGGAAGTCCTACAACTATGCAATTAAAAAATAAACCACATGGAGATTGGTAGGAGGGGCAGAGACGTAAGTTGAACTGGTCCCACATCCACATCTGGCGGATAAAAATCGGGAGGGATATCTCTGGGAGTGAGGGGTCCTGGCCCCATACCAGGACGTCCCAGCCCAGGGTTCTAGTGCCAGGAAGAGAAGTCATCATAACTTCTGGCTGTAAAAACCAATGGGGATTGAGGCTGTGGAAGACAGAAACTTCTAGAGTCCCAGGCAGTTCCTCTTTAAGGGCCTGTGCATGGACTTACTTGGACTCACTCCCTCTGAACTCTAGTGCTGGGGAGAAAATGAAGTGTCCGGCATCAGGGTGAGAGCTGGGGGGGTCAGCTTTCCCTCAGATAGAAGTTCTGGCCCTCCCCTCAAAGAGCGGGCAGATGGTCATCATACTTGAGACTCCATCAACCTGGCTCACAGTGTTTGCCCCATCCTGGGGATTCCCTGATGCTCTACCTCATCCAAATTTTGGGCCCACCCAGGCTGTTTCCAGTGGCTTTTCCATACAAATGGCTTGTCTTGGCTCATGCTTCATGTTTTCCTAAATTCTTGTACACAAGCAGCATCTGGCCTTAGCAAGCCCCGTACCTCTTATTAAGTGGCTCTAGGCCTGGCACAAGCAGCAACTGGCCTTGGTTCACAACTTGGTCTCTCCTGGGCACCTCCAAGCCCAGCACAAGTAGCAGCCATCTGCAGATCGCTCGTAGCTTATGTTGAGAAGCCCAACACAGAATACCAGTGGTGGCTAACCTTGGCCTGCACCTCCTGGGAGGCCCCAGAGCCTATGCACTCTGGTCAGCTTATAGACCACATGGGAGCACCACCACCCAACTACCTTGACAAGTGACACACTCAGAGGTAGGGACTCAGTGGGTACCAGAGCTCTGCTGAAGTAAGTCCTGCTCTGAGAAATGGGCTCCTGCACAGCTGATCATCCATGGTGATCAAGGTTGGTGGTCAGTGATCACAGCCAGTCCTTGCAGCTGATCATCCTGGATAAATTCCTCAGATTGACCTGACAACAGCAATCAAGGCTCAACTTCACAGGAGGTTATACACCACCCACATGGTGGGTGAACCTTGAGTACACTGGTTGGGTGATAAGGGAGGCTGTGCCACTGGACTCTACAGGACACTTAATATATTACACCACTCTTCCAAGCCAGGGAGTTGTAGCAGCTTTACCTAATACATAGAAACAGACACGGGGAGGCTGCCAAAATGAGGAGACAAAGAAACTTGGCCCAAATGAAACTGCAAAACAAAATTTCAGACAAAGAACTAAACAAAATGGACGTAATCCACTAGATGCAGAATTCAAAATACTGGTTATAAGGATGCTCAATGAACTTAGGGGAAGAGTAGATGAACTCAGAGAGAATTTCAACAGTACAAAAAAGGACATGGAACCCTGCCTGATGTGGCTCAGTGGATTGGGTGCTGACCTGTAAACTGAAAAGTCACCAGTTCGATTCCCAGTCAGGGCATATGCCTGGGTTGTAGGCCAGGTCCCCAGTTGGGGTGTGTGAGAGGCAACCGATCTATGTACATCTCACACATCAATGTTTCTCTCCCTCTCTTTCTTTCTCCCTCCCTCCTCCTCTATCTAGAAATAATCTTAAAAAAAAAAAAAGAAATGTTATGGAGAAAAGCAAATATTAAAAAATAAAAAAATAAAGGACACAGAAATCATAAAAAAGAACCAGTTAGAAATGAAGGACAGACTAACCGAAATGAAGAACAATTTACAGGGAATCAACAGTAGAGTGGATGAAACCAAAAATCAAATCAGTGATTTGAAAGGTAAGGAAGCAAAAACCATCCAATTAGAACAGCAAAAAGAAAAAAGAATAAAAAAAAAATGAGGATAAGTGTAAGGGGCTCCTAAGATAACTTCAAGCATACCAACATTCACATCACAGGGGTGCCAGAAGAAAAGAGAGAGCAAGAAATTGAAAACTTATTTGAAGAAATAATGACGTGGTGAAGGAAATAGACATACAAGTCCAGGAAGTGCAGAGTCCCAAACAAGATGAACCCAAAGAGGTCCTACCAAGACACATCATAATAAATATGCCAAAGGTTAAAGACAAAGAATGTTAAAAGCAGCAAGAGAAAAGTAGTTAGTTACCCATGAGAAAATCTCATAAGAATATTAGCTGATTTCTCACAAGAAACTTTGTAGGCTAGAAGGGATCAGCAAGAAGTATTCAAAGTGATACAAGCATGGACCTACAACCAAGATTACTCTACCCAGCAAAGCTATCACTTAGAATCAAAGGACATATAAAGAGCTTCCCAGACAAGAAAAAGCTAAATAATCACCACTAAATCAGTATTTTATGAAATGTTAAAGGGTCTTCTTTAACAAGAAGATAAAAAATATGAACAATAAATGGCAATAACTACATATATATCAATAATTGAATCTAAAAAATAAGCAGAACAGAAACAGAATCACAGATACAGAGAATGTTTTGATGGTTGCCAGATGGGAACAGGTTCAGGCAGATGGGTGAAAAAGGTGTAGGGATTAAGAAGTACAAATTGGCTTTTACAGACTAGTCACGGGGATATAAAATACAGCATAGGGGCCTGGCTGGTGTGGCTCAGCGGATTGAGCGTGGGCGGGGAACCAGAGGGTCCCGGTTCGATTCCTAGTCAGGGCACATGCCTGGGTTGCAGGCTGGGTCCCCGGTGAGGGCCATGTGAGAAGCAACCACACATTGCTGTTTCTCTCCCTCTCTTTCTCCCTCCCTTCCCTTCTGTCTAAAAATAAATAAATAAAATCTTAAAAAAAAAATTAAAAAAAAAATACAGCATAGGGAATACAGCAGCCAAAGAATATATATGTATGATCCATGGACATGGAAAATGGTGTGGGGACTGCATGAGGTAGTGGGAGAAGGGGCTGGGTGAAGGGGGACCAAAAGGGGAAAATTGGGACAACTGTAATATCAAAACCAATCAAATATAATTTAAATTAAAAAAGAAGCAACCTAAGTGTCCATCAGTAGATGAATAAAGATGTGATACATATATACAATGGAATATTACTCAGCCATAAAAAACAATGAAATCTTATCATCTGACACAACATGGATAAATCTAGAGGGCATTATGCTAAGTGAAAAAAGTCAGACAGAGAAGGACAAATATCATATGATCTCACTTAAATGTGGAATCTAAAAAACAAAATAAGCAAAACAGTAACAAACTAAAAAAAGCATATCAAATAAACTGACATTAGAAAAGCTCTAAAATAAGTCATTCATTTTCATACAAAGTAAGGAATAAAGACTAACTTTTACATATCTTTCTTTAATGCATCATAAAATTTTCTTGGATAAAACAATACCGAAAAATTTAAAAAACAAACACTATCCCATGATAAATAATTTCTAGTAACATGTCTGTAAAATAACTAGCTACAAAATACTTTGGTAAAAAGTTCATTCTAAGAAATATGGCCTTATTTTATTTAAAAATTAAAGAAAAAACAGATCTGTGTTCCTGAATGAGTCAAAAGTATCAGTTTTAAGACATATGGAGTTTATCAGTCATGGTATCATACATAGCTGTCCAGTGTGTCACAGGTAATTACATGATACTTGTACGCCTGAAGGTATGAAATTCTCATGTCATTACTTAAAAAAGATTAAGTTGATTAAAGATGCATTCCCCTAACATTCTCGCTTGCCTGCTTCCGGACTAGGAGAAAGAGGGGTGGAACTTCAGCTAGGTTACTGGGAGTTGCATATGGGAATGTGTTGGCATGTTAATATCATGTCATGTCAAAGAGGAAAAAATAGAGAACATGTCCACCAACGTAGTGCAGACGTTCTCTAACTTTTCTTCACTACGTCCACCAATGATAGATGATATTCACACGCATAACGCAAATCCCAAGGGACACCCAGCCTGAGGGCTGTAACTCTACACCTTTCCTTCCCGCTGAAAAAAGCACACTGGAATACAAGTGATCAAGAGTGAGGTCATCACTGGGATACACCTGAGTCTGCTGTAATTTTGTCTTAAGAGTAAATCCTTCATAAACTTGGGTATTTCTTAATTAGTAACAAACTATTAACTCCGTAACTTGGCGGTAGCACACTTACTAAGAACTGGTGTAGTGATTTCTTTGTGTTCTAAGTTTGTCCCATGTAAGAGAAAACAGAAGTACTTAAAATGCGAAGTCAAGCCCTACGTAAAAAACTAATTTCTTTCTGAGAAGTAGGTGACAAGTGAGAGAGCAAATGTAAAACCAAAACTTCCTTTATGTTTGCCTGACTGCACAACCCACTCCTGGAATTAAATTCTTCATTTTAGAATCACAGAATATTTTTTGTGTTGAAAGGAAACTTGAAATGCAAAATACTCAGTTTTTCTAAACCAGCCACCCTTGTGCCCATAGGCCACAGAACGCATACATTCTTTTCCCTGTGTAATATAATACAGATGTGCTTACAATACTTTAAAAGTGGTTCCAGCATTCAAGGATTAAATGTTTTACATCTTTTAAACATTATTTCCCTTTGAAATAAGCATCATTAAAAAAGTTAATAGTAAATATACCAAAGAAAAAATGAGATTGGATTAGAATCAAAGTATGACATTAACTTACAAATAAAATATAAAATGGATAAAACTAAATTTTTCTCAGGAGGAAATAAGACTTGAATTCTCAACCAGAAACTTTTCCAGCGGTATCCTATAAACACTTGCAGTAACTTATCTTCTGTGCATTTTAACCAAATCATCAAGCTTCTATTAGGAGAAATTTCCCAAATAAGGGAATGTTTTCTACTTATTTCAATTTTTGGTAAGTAATTTTCAGTGTTTACTTAATGTTTTCAGCATTTTATTTCTTTTTATAGTATTTAATATTTGTTAGGTTTCTGTAGATTCCCAAAGCTAGAGCAATTGGAAAAAAAAAATTCTTCAAAAGCCACATGGTAACCAGAGCCAAATTTTATAGGTTCCCAACACAGGAACATTTAGAGATACTTAAAAATTATCAGGTAATAAGTTATATATGTGCCAACCATGCACTGCCAAAGTACTTAGAATGCAAATATTTATAAACATTTGTAATAAATTTTTAAAATATTTATTCAAATGAAAAGGAAATCTGGTATGTTGTATGGTTTTGAGTAGAACTAATGAACTTTCTTTGGTGTTTACTCCAAAATGTTGCAAACTGCTGATCACGGCAATATTGCTGCCGTGTCAGTAAGCTTCCAGGCCTCAGCTTTCCAGTCTGTTCATTGAAGAGGTCAGACTTCACTAGATAATCTTTCAGCAGAAATTGTGAATTTCTTTGATTTTTCTACTAGTGGTTACACTTAGTCTACTA
>PVJI01007773.1:0-75968 GCA_004026765.1 Micronycteris hirsuta | reverse complement strand
CTTTAAGTGTAAACTTAGAATTTTGTTTGAGATTTTTCTTACCTCTTGAGATAGGCCTGTAGTGCTATGAATTTCCTTCTAAGCACAGATTTCACTGAGGGTTGATCCCATACAAAAATTGGTCAATGGCAATCAATAGTCAATTACAACAGGAAGACCCACATAACCCAGAAAGGACCTTCCTAGAACACCCAGATCAAGGATCAAGGAGACATATCACTGGGTCCCACAGGCCACCTACTACATAAGGCCACACCACACAAAGACTGGGAATCACAGCAAATTTATCTAATACATAGAAACAAACACAAAGAAGAAGCCAAAATGGGGAGACAAAGAAACAGTCCTCAAGTGAAAGAACAGGAGGACCCTCCAGAAAAAGAGCTAATGAAATGGAAGCAAGCTATTTAACAGGTACAGAGTCCAAAGTAATTGTTATAAAAATGTTCAAGGAACTTAATGAGAATGACAACAGCATGAAAAAGACATAGAAACCATAAAAAAGAACCACATAGAAATAAAGAATATATCTGACATCAAGAATACACTGAATGGAATAAACAGTAGGTTGGATGAGGCGGAGGATTGAATCAGCAATTTGAAAGAGAAGGCAGGAAAATAAACCACTTAATCGGAGCAGCAAAAGAAAAAAAAATTTAAAAAAATGAGTATATGTCATGGCCAGGTGATTCACTCAGTTAAGAGTATTGCCCCTCACACCAAATGGCTGTGGGTTTGATCCCCAATCAGGGCACATACTTAGGCTGTGGTTTCAGTAATTGGTTGGGGTGCATACAGGAGGCAACTGATCGATGTTTCTCTCTCATGTCACTATTTCTCTCTCTCTCTCTTTTTCTCTCTCTCTCTCTCTCTACCCCTCCCTTCCTCTCTCTTTAAAACCAATTTAAAAAAATAAAAAATTTTGGGTTGAGGATTGAAAAAAAGAATGAGGATAGTTTAAGGGAACTTTGGACAACATGAAGCATAATAATATTGGCATTATAGAGGTTCCAGAAGGAGAAGAGAGAGAACAAGGTATTGAGAAACTTTGAAGAAATAATGACCTAAATCTTCTCTAACATGATGAAGGAAAAAGACACACAAGTCCAAGAAGTACAGAAAATCCCAAAAAGATGAGCTCAAAGAGGCCCACACCAAGACAAATCAAAATTAAAATGGCAAAGCTTAAAGACAAATTGAGAATCTTAAAGCCACAAGAGAAAAACAATTAATTACCTACAAGGGAGCTCCCATAAGACTATCAGATGATTTCTCAACATAAACATTTTAGGCCAGAAGGGATTGTCATGAAATATTCAAAGTGATGTAAAGCATGGACCTGCAACCAAGTCTACTTCACCCAGCAAGGCTATCATTTAAAATTGAAGGAGAAAAGAGAGCTTCTCAGACCAGAAAAATCTAAAAGAATTTGTTACCATCACACCAGTTTAAAAAAAAAAATGTCAAAGGGCCAAAGAAGAAGGGAGAGATGAAGGATGGGGAAAGGAAGAGGGGAAAGGAAGAGGAGAAAGATGGAGGAGAAGGAAGAGGAGAAAAGAAACAGAAGAACATAGTTAAAAGAAAAAAAATAACATAAATATTTACCTATCAATAATCACTTTAAATGTGAATGTCTTAAATACTCCAATCAAAAGACATAGTGTATCTGAACAGGTAAGTAAATAAGACCCATATATATGCTGTCTACAAGAGACCCAGCAAAAGATACACACACACTAAAAGTAAAGGGATGAAAAAAGATATTTTCATCAAATGGAAATGAAAAAAGGCTGTGGTAGCAATACTTATATCTGACCAAATAGACTGTAAAACAAGGGTATAGTAAGAGACAAAGAAAGACACTGAATGAAAATAAAGGGAGCAATTCAACAAGAGGCTATAACCCTTGTAAACGTCTATGCACCCAACATAAGAGTACCCAAATATGTAAAGCAAATCTTGATGGACATGAAGGGAGACTGGCGGCAATACAATCAGAGTAGAGGATTTTAAGACCCCACTGACATCAGTACATAGGATCTTCCAGACAGAAAATCAACTGGGAAATGGCAGCCTTAAATGACACATTAAATCAGATGTATCTAATTGATATCTTCAAAACATTTCATCCCAAAGCAGCAGAATATACACATGTGTATGAAACATTTCCTAGGATAGATCACATTAGGCCACAAAACAAGTCTCAGTAAATTTTAAAAGATTAAAATCATATCAAGTAGCTTCTCTGATCATAATGGTATGAAATTAGAAATCAATCACAAGAAAAAAGTGAAATATACACAAAGACACATTAACCGGCATGTTACTGAGCAATATATGGGTCAACAATGAGATCACGGAAGAAATCAAAAGATACCCTGAAAGAAATGAAAATAAGAACACAACCCAAAGTTCGTTCATTTTTAAATAAATTAATGTAAAATAAAAATATGACTACTGTAATAGGAAAACTAGTATTACTTGTACTAAAATGGTAACCTTAAAAAATAAATACAATTACAATATTGTAATAAAAATGTTTATTGAAATATGGAGAAATAAAATGTACTGCTAAACGCAAAGCTTCATAACGACACTAGTCTGTGTTGGAGCTTGCTGACCCCACTGCTCTCTCCACCTTAGCCACAGTGCGCTTCCTTCAGTCCCCCTGCCTTGGCCGTCCCTACTACCAACACGCATGTGCACATGCTAGTTTGCTTGCCTGGAATGCTTGTCCCTTTCTCTTTACTGGTTAATGCCACCCATCAGGGAAGACTTTCCACTGAATCAGTCACCCCTCCTACTTTATTATAGCTGGAGACCGGCAGGCCATTCCTTGGAAAGCGTAAGTAACAACTGTCCTTTTATACTGGCTGGGAAAGTAGTGGATTCGTTTCTGATTTGCCTACTATCTCATCGTCTTGAAGTCGAAGGATCAAGATGTAACACAGTGCCTTACCACAGCAACTTGTGAAAGATAATTACTGCACTGAACAAGTAAACCAAAAAACTAAAGTTTTAAAAAATATAGTTTAGTCAATTCTGGTTGTAACATTTCTTCCACAATTTAAATCTGCATTTTATCCCTGAGACCTTGTCAATTCATATTCTGATAACTAGTTCTGATAAATATTTCTTTTTTTTAAAAGATTTTATTTATTTATTTTTAGAGAGAGAGGAAGGGAGGGAGACAGAGAGGGAGAGAAACAGCAATGTATGGTTGCCTCTCACATGGCCCTCATGGGGACCTGGCCCGCAACCCAGGCATGTGCCCTGACTGGGAATCGAACCGGGACCCTCTGGTTCCCAGCCCGTGCTCAATCCACTGAGCTACACCAGCCAGGGCTGATAAATATTTCTTAAGGGAAATATTTAGCTGTTTCCAGAAAAGTCAGGAGCTGGGATTACTTTCTCAAAATGTGGAAGGGAGACTATGAGTGATTCTGGGTCCTTTCGTGGTTTAGCTTTCTCTGCATCTTTTCAGATACAACCATTCCAAATGTCAAGATCCTCTTGTTCTTATCAGTGCCCTCACATCTCACAAGAGAAAATGTAAATTTAATGAGTTAAAGCAAATACACAATTTTTAAAATAAAATAAAAAATTGTTTATGCCTTTATCATCCAAAATGATCTTGCATTTTACAACTGTGCTATACATACTTGAGAACCATAGGAAGTTAAACAATAAAATTTTGAACTGAAACCCACATGGATTTGAATCTTAGGTCTGGCATTTACTAACTTCTGTAATCTGTGTTTCCTTATCTGTGACACAGTGATGATGTTACCAAACTGGTTCAGGTGCCCCATCCTTTGAGAAGCCAAACCTCAAAAAGTCAGAGTTTGGAGTGAAGACAGGTTCATTGATGGAGAAGGCACTGAAGGAGAAGGCAGCAAATGAGAAAAAGAGGGACCGAGTAGTGCCTCAAGTCCACCTTGCTCCCTGGACTAGGTTTTTAAGGGGTTAGTGGGAACACAGTGCAGAAGTGCTGATAAGGCAAGTTTTAGTAGGAGGACCTCGGAGCTTGGCCATTTATGATAAGGAGCATCAGCGCCTGATCTGCCTAGACAGGTGACCCTCTACTTCTGAAAGAGTTCAGGTATTCAAATTCAGGTTATGTCCGGGGACGAGGATTGGGGGAGGCAGGGGGATTTGGTTCCAGGTGTAGCTGAAGGTCGCAATTCTCTTCACTGCACAGGCCTCAGCTGCATGACTTGTGGTTTCGGTCTTTTGTCTGTGAAAAGCAACTCAGTATCCTGTTCAACAGGATGGGACCATTTTGAGCTGGTTCTGTGGTTACAATAACAGGAACTCCCTCACAGGATTTTTCTGAGGATTTTGTTAAGATAATAATGTAAATACTAAGCCCAAGATCTGATTAATTTATCATAAGCACTAAATAACTATTCATTGTTGCCATTAGTATAATTTGGAAAATTTTCATACTACCTGCTCCTATGAAGATGAAAAAAAGTGCTACGCATATCAGGAAGATATTTTTAATCAAGAAGAAAGGGGCTAGCCAATATACCTTTCCTAATTTAAAATAGAGCATCATTTCTTCAATATTTGCTTTTACCTTCATTTAGGACAAAAACGAAAAATTCAGAAAACAATTTTGTAATAATAAACCCAATTTCATATTTAAGCATAACAAATGTGGATAAAAAACAGAAATGTAAAAACTACAAACTTATTTTTCTAGGGTTAATAACAGAAAGGATTGAGTGCAGAGACATTTGTGATACTCTTATTATTTTTAAAAAGTGTTGCATTAATGAAAAGTGTGTTCTTGTTTCTGTTATTGTTAAATGAAACCACTTCACCAGTTTTAAGTCTTTACTCAACCATCTCGCCTCAGTGGGCCTGCCCCACACCTCCTCCGGGGAAGTCCTGACCTCCCTCCCTTATCCTACTTTATTTTCCCTACTTTCTTAACACTTATTGCCTTCTAGCATTCTACTTCATTTGTTTATTTAATATAGTTTGGTGCTTATCTCTCCATTAGAATCTCTACCAGTTTTGTCTCATTTCTTTACAAATGCATCCCACTTTCTAGAACAGCGCCTGGCCCATACTGAAGCTCAATAAGTATATTGTGAATAAAAGAGTTAATGACTTCAACTACCAATTTTTTTTATAGAAGAGTTATGTTCTGCAAACATTTAATAAAATCCTGAGCAAAAGCAGAGGGAAATAGAAATGGATTAAAAAAATTATCTTAACATCCTATATGAGCTCCTACTTGAGGCAGCGAAGAAAGCTAAATGAAGGCACTAAGTAGTGAGCTGGGGTTGACTTCTCCGTGCATGTCCAGGCGACACAGGAATAATGCTGCAAAGGAATAAGTCAGGTCTAATTCCAGTTCTCATCATGACTTGCATGCATGGAGGACACTTTGTTCCACTGTGTGACGTCTGTCCCTCGAGCTATACCCGAACCAGAACAGAGGCTGCTTTCCAAACACTCCCTTAGAGACTGTCTGACCATAATTGATGTTCATCTTGACTTTTCTGCACCTGTTCCTTGCCTACCAATAGGTGCTGGTTCCTGGAACAGCCCATCATCCTCAATGGTAAAACGTGTAAAGTAATCACGCGCCCAGTAGCATTCACATACCTGGTAGCATTCACGTACTAATAGCCGTGACTTCACGTACTAATAGCCATGACCTCCCCTGCCCTCTTCCACCCTATGTAATTCTTTGGCACCTGCACACCATACACAGAATATTCACTTCACCTTGCAGCCACACAAGACAAGCTTTGCATATAAAGTTTCCTTAATAAACTCTATTAATTGCCAGAGTGGAGTGACCAGCCCCTTTCTTTGGTCTTTCTCTGCCCTCCATTTATGGAGGTAGATTTTCAGCCTCACAACTTTTCTGTTGGTTTGTGTGTTTAAAAGTATGGAGTTAGCAAGATACTTTTCCATTTATCATTTAAAAGTCTCATCCAACAAGAGAAGTTTAAGTAGGAATCATTGTCTTGTCTCCGCATACACATTTTCAGAATTAAGCTTAAGTTGTATTTCTAACAGTTAGTCAGTTACATCAGCCACCTTAAACCAATGTCAAAATTAGTAAGGAATGGAAATCTAATATGTGAGTAAAATTTTATATGATCTCCAGATGTATCTAGAAACAGAAAACTATAGTACACATGAGTTCTCTTTTAGTGTACATATATAAAATCTTTTTAAGGAAAGAGTCATAGGTTCTCTTCCATATGTGAATACTCACTTCTTTTTAAAAAGTTGACATAAACAATTTGTCTTTATTTTACGAAATGAATTGTTTCAGGCATGACATGTTTAAATTGATTTTTAGTCAATCCTATCACATTTTAAATGCTCAAGAAACTCATTATTCAAAGAAACCCTGGAGTAAAAAAATAATTGACTTAAACAGCTAATTTTCTATTAATTTCAAACCTATTGGGAATACGATATTCTATTTTAGTTCTCAGAGCAATAGAAATTCCCTTTCATGATAGGATGTAAGCAGACAGTGGAAAGATGGCTAAGATCACTGATGTGGATGAAAAATGGGGATGCCTTCAATGGATCATGTTCACTTCTTTGTTTACACATAAGAAAATTCTCCTTGCTACATACATAAATATGTTTTCTCTTTCATGATGTGGTCTTTATAATTAGTATTCCAAATCAGTGCCTCTTCATTCTTCTTCAGAAAGCCAAGCTATCTTTGTTGCTTATACCAAGGAACTGCGATACCACCTGGGAGCAAGGCTCTGGGATTAACAAGCTGCTCTTCTGAGACCTCCTTCTGTGAAGAGTTCCACGGTCTGCGGTGGCTGTGAGAAAACCAGTGATTCCCGAAGTGCTATCAAACGTCCAGCTGTGTTAACCATATTCCTTTTAGGAATTCTGTTAAAACGACTGTGTGTATGTGTACAGTAGAAAAGAGAGCTCAATGAACCACTCACTTTCTTAGCAAACGTTGCAAGCTTCCACATTCATCAGGTTGATAAATCGCCCAGGTACAATGGGCTATTGATCATGTGTTGAAATAATACTAATTTACTGTGTTTAATTTGGTCATCAGAAATTCCACTTACTATGTTTTAGAATAGAAAGGACACCGATGCCAGACATTTAAAAAAAAAAAAAAAAAAAAAGAGCTGAGTTCTTCCCTCCAGCTCAACTATACATTCGATGGGCAATCTTGGACAGGTCATTTGGCCCCTTCGAATCTCAGTTTCTTCATCTCTAAAATGAAGAAATTGTACTAGATTGTCCCTTGGTGATTTTCTCCCTACATAAATCTTCCAGATACTAGTTATTTATGTCCTTTTTTAATTCTGAAGAATTTTTAAAAACAATTATTCTAGAAAGACTGTGCGTTATGTTAAAACAACATCCTGGTTTGTGATATATAGGTACAGATTTATGTCTGAACTGTGCAGATAGAAGTTTACTGATGGCAAAATAATTGGACTGCAGCCATGGATACCCAAGAGGAAAACTCCCAGGCTCAGGCTCAACAGTCTCTAAAGTCAGTCCCTACAGCTATAGATGATATGAGCAGATCAATAATCTATATGGAGTTTTTTAAAATCTATATGGAGTTTTTAAAAAATTTATGTTCCCAAGAGACTGTTTTATCTACTGTACAGCATTAGTTTGTAGTTGTGCTCTTTAATTCTAAAGCCATAAGATGTTCTGTATGGAACGTCTTCCCTTAAAATGTAATAGTACACAAGAGGAAATCGCACCCCAGAAAATACAACGCCATGAGTAAAGTCTAGTTGGGTGGTTATGATGCGGCAGTGTAGGTTCATCAGCTGTAGCAAATGCACCGCCGTGTGGAGGATGTTAATAATGGAGAAGGCTGGGAGTGAGACAGGTAAGGGGGGATGTGGGAAATCGCTATACTTTTCCCTCAACTCTGCTGGAACCTAAAACTGCTCTTTAAAAAGCCTTAGATTTTTTAAAAATGAAATTGCAAATCAGAGTATATTATTCCATTTTCCTAAACTGTATAAAATGATATGTTTATGTGCTTAAAAACTATCCAGAAGAATCTATTTATTTATTTATGCAGTTCTGCCTCCTTCACTTTTTCATCACTTTCTATTCTTGTACTTAAAATTTCTTCTTAATGCTAAACTAAACTTATTTCAAGGTCACCTAAAAATCACCAAATTATAAATCATTTTTATAATAGCATAAACTGCCTTATTTTAATATCTGTTCTGCATTTCTATTAAACTGGCATTTAAACCATAGCACACAGCCAAAGGAGCTCATGAACCCAAGCATTTGTTCTACTGAGTATTACATGTGTGGACTTCTTTTTATCGATAAAGAATGCCAAGAACATCGAAAACAGGTAAGATCACAATTACAGAAGATTAGTCTTTGGAAGGAACCAATAAAACCCAACAATTATTGTTTAATATTTGCCATCTATTGCTCTAAGAGTTTATGAATTATACCATCTAACAACCTTATTGTTATCCCCATTATACAGCTAAAGAAATTGAGAGACAGATTTGAAGAATACAACCCAGGTCACAGCTAGTAAGCGGGTAGACCTAAAATTTGAACATACTATATGATTTGACCTACTCTATGATTTTATTTACATAAAATTATAAAACCGAAAAACAAGTCTATGATGATAAAAGTCAGCATGTGTTTACCTTTGACGGAAAGGATGGTGACGGGGAAAGATCACAAAGGCTTTTCAATGTGAAAATTATTTGGACTGCAGATTTGTGTAGAATACACAGAGAAATATAGTACAATTATTATAAGAAGTAAAAAGAGGGAAACAGCATAGTTATAATCCTCTACTGTGACATTATCAACTAATAGAGTTGCAAGCTGGAGGTGACTCGAAGGGATCCTTGAACCTGATTCCATATATTTCTGATTAAAGAGGATATTTATTAGTATTCTAATTTTACTCTATGTAACATTTTTGAAGTAATTAATAAGTTTATCTGATGGTCTTTCTAATTTTTTTAAATTATTATCTTTATTCATTTAATTACCTTCCTTTTGCAGCATAAACTAATCCTGCACAATTTGATAAATTGCAACCAAATTGTCTTCGAGGTTGGTTTTGTCCTGCTTAATTTTCTAATATTAGAAGTTTCCATTGGAATTATAGTCTGTGATCTGCTCTGACCATAAAATGAAAAATTTAGTAGTTCAGATGTTTAACAAACTATACGAGTTACTTTTTTAATCTCATTTCTCCAGGGAATGTGTACTACATATTCATTTGAGTTTGGTGAAAAAATTCAAGAGAAAACAAAAGATCTCATAAGAGAGGAGCCCTGGTCAACAAGGAAGGCAGTCCCTCTTCAATGCTACTCTTTAGAGCTCCCTCAGCGATGTAAAAATGGACCATGGTTCACTTCCTAGGAACCTACTTAGTGGAGTGTCTTGCTGCTTTCAGACCACTAGAGGGACCAACTAATAAACTACCAAGTTAGAAATGATCTCTGAAGAACAAATTTGCTCTTGAGAATGTACTTCTTAGAGACTGGAATGTAGCTGAGTAGATTCCCAATGTGGGTGACATCCTCATCGACATTGAGAGAATGGGTGGCCGCTTTTCCCACCCTCTGGGAACTGAGGTCTAGGAAAAATGAGTCCTCTTGCCCTATTAGAGTCAATAGTAACTTCCAGGTCTCCACTACTTTTAAAGTAAATGTCTTTATTTCTAAAGTATGCAGGGTTTATCAGTGGGAATAACAAGCTACAGGAAATATGATTTGAGAAAATTATTAGCAATAACAAAGCAGAAGTTTTTTTTAAATATTTTATTTTATTGTATTTTTTACAGGGAAGGGAAAGGAGGGAGAAAGAAAGAGAGAGAAAAATTGATGTGAGAGAGAAACATGAATCGGTAGCCTCTCTCACACCCCCAGCTGGAGACATGGCCCACAACCCAGGCATGTGCCCTGACTGGGAATCAAAACAGCAACCTTTCGATCTTCAGGCCAGTATTCAATCCACTGAGCCACACCAACCAGGGCAAAAGCAGAAGTGTTATATAAACTAAATAAGATATAACCCTAGTAAATTATAAATTAGCTAATTTATTATTATTGTTATTATTTATTATTATTATTACTACTACTACTACAACAAAGCGCTTCTGTGCCAGACACTGCTCTAAGTTCCTTCATGCATTTTCTCATGTAATCCTTATCACAATTTCCTGATTTTACTGATGAAAAAGGCTTAGAGATGAGTTAGCACTTTCAGGCTCCTCAACTCAGAAGTGTACACCCAGATCCTAAATCCACATTTGCCTGACTCTACAATCCATGCCAGATAGTTATGTGCTAATGACAAGAATTAAACATGCATTTCTCTCTTCTTCACACTTTGTTCCATTTTGATATATGTCTTCACTTAATGGACTTGCAAAATTGCCGTAACCACATCTTACCATGGATAGCATTAATTTGGGTTGGAGTGGCCACTTTTCCAGCTGCCGTGAGTTATGGCTATCAAAGGGTATTTATTTTAGTTTAGACAGAGCTCTCTGGTGACAGCATGCAGCGGAGGAGGGGAAGGAAGCTTCTGGGACATTTTAATGTCCTCTGCCAAACATAGAGCATTTTTTACTCTTTAAATGTGTTTTCTTATTTATTATCCATTATCTTATTTTGTCCTCACCATAATCAAGTGTATTAGATAAGCATTTATTATCATCCTCTTGTTAGAGGAGAGATTGTTGCCATTAGTAGTAAGTGGTTTGCCTAATGTTAGAGAGCACATTGGATGCAGCTCTGGGACTGGAGCCATTTGATTTCTTTCTTTTTTGTTTTTAACTGAACTGCATATCAGTTTTCTTCTTAGAATCAGATTCGTTGAGTTGTACTTTATATACAATAAAACCCTTCAATTTTAAATACACAATTCAGTGAGTTTTGTTAAATGTATATAACTGCGTGACCATCACTACAGTCAAGAAACAGCAGTTCCTTCTTGCCCTCTGCAGTCAACCCCTCTCCCTGCCCGCCCCCAGCACCCAGCAACCACATATCTGCTTTCTGTCACCATGGTTAGGCCTTTTCTAGAGTTTCATGTAAAGGAAGCCAACATTCTATCATCTTTTGTGTCTGCCTTTCTTCGATTAGCATACTGCTTTCAATATTTACATGTTATTACGTGTATCAGTGGTTAGTTCTTTCTTATTGCTGAATAGTATTACATTTTATGGCTGTGCCGTAACTTATTTATCCATTCATTAGTTATTGGGCATTTGGGTTGTTTCCAGTTTTGAACTAATGTGCTAAAGCTAGTATGAACATTCCCAAAAAGTCTTTGTAGGGATACACTTTTATTTTTTCTAGGGTAAACAGGAGAAGAATGGCTGTATTGTATTGTAGATACATGTTTAACTTTATACGGAAGTACCAGATAGTTTTTCAAAGTGGCAGCATGATTTTAAATTTCCACCAGCGGAGCGTGAGTTCCAACTACTCTATTCTTTCACCACCACTTGTTATTTTAGTCACTTTAGTGAATGCAGAGTGATATCTCATTGGGGTTTAAATTTCCATTTTGTAGTGGCTAAACTATTCTTTTTTTTCACAACAAAGTGTGATGAGGAACAGAAGTTGGAAATAGAACGTACATTACTCAGCATCATGGACAAGTCACTTAAACTCTCTGTCTGGGTTTCCTCATATTTAAATTGTGGTTGATAATAGTACAAACTTCAGAATAGTTGTAAGGTTTACATGTGTTGAATATAGGAAGTGTTTAGAACAGTGTCTGGGGCTTCATAAATGTGTAATGAATATTAGCTGGTTGTGATGTTACTGTCATCATTTTTGCTCAAAAGGGAATTGAATATTTTTGCTATGACATCACAAAGATTACAAATAATCATTCTGGAGCTGTGAGATCTGTGACCAGTGTTTTTATAACAAGGGAAAGACTGAAATAAAAATGGTTTGGAGGCATGTCCACTTCTTCCGTCTCCACAGATGCCAGATACCTTACCTACTGGCAGGAAGCAAGGGGCGGGTTAACTGGATTTTCATACAGGGAACGGGGAGACTCATTTAAGGAGCTACAGACAACGGCAGCACTGGGGTTAGAGTTAAAGGTAAAAGAGACAGAAGCGAGTCAGGATAGATGCCTCCTGGGCAGGAGGAAGAGGTAGGAAGTAAAGCAGGTGAGCGGGTAGGTATCTGAGGTGAAGGCTGGGGAAGGCTGAAGAGCATCATGGACAGCTCTGGGAATGATGGTTTGGATGAAGTTGGCCGACAGATTGGGGAATATCAGAAGAGCAAGATCTGTGTTCAGCGAAGAAGATCAGTTTGTACTGGAGAATTAAATCAAGCTTGGGAAAAGGGAACCTGGTAGTTTCTGTACGCTAAGATAGAATCTTCTCCAAAATACACCAGTTTTTCCAAATTGAGAAAATAAGCTCTATTACACCTGCACAAAAGCCAGCAAATATCACTACAAACAAAACAGCACAGCATTCACGGTGGATGGAACAAAACTACATCAATGACAGAATGCGAGCCAAAGTCCTTTGCAGAAAACTTCCCACCTCTGCCCTTTACATTGTAGTCACTAAGCTTCACAGTCTGGGTGACCTTGAGTCCCATGCCTACGCACGCCGACCTCCCTACTCTGTTCCCTGGGGCAACCAAACCTTGTATTCATCATAGGGTTTTTTTTTAATCCTATAATGTTTTGATATCTCAAAAAAAACTTTCTGGCTGGGGAGAGACTACCCTTTCCAGGGCTAATCAATTCTTGTTGAGAACCAAGGTCATCCTACCTGATATCCAAACTAACCAATTCAGAGCCCTACCTTCTCTATCTGGCCTATACACTCCAGGAAAAAAATTTCCTTTGCTTTAACCATCCCAGGGCAGGTTCCAGGCAACTAGAGACCACTCCTAAAGCCCAAAGCCTGCCCAAATTATTCAAACTAGCCAATCCTAAATGATATAGCTTGCCCTGCCTTGCCATTCCCACAGAAACCTAAATAAAGGCCATGGCCTAAGTCCTGGCCCACCCACACCCACCTTCACTCCTGTGCCTGCTTTCTTACCAGATCCTGGTGTTCCTCAGGTGTCCGTGTGTGGTGAGCCATGCCTCTTGTTTCCAGGGAAACTGCAAGTAACATTAAATATTTCCTTCAATAGCATTGACTTCTCTGTGTTGTCACTCAGTCCCCTTCATGAATAAAAACCTGGACAAAAAAAACAAACTTTTCCCTGCCAATAGGTCTGACCTGTTTCTGACCACTTTTTCCTACTCCAGTTACCTCCAACCCCATCACTTCGGTTCAGCCCCAAGGTCTGTCTACCTGTCTCTTACCCTGACACTTGCCCTTGATCCCTACTTTCTTCCTGTCTCCCCACACTGCCCCTTCCTCATTTCACCTCATTCTCTGATGCCTCTCAATCTGAGGAAAGGCACAGGGCACAAGTTTAGTGTCACTGCCCCCTGAAAAGCAGTATCATCACTGGGACAAACACACTGTGACCTACAACACTGACGCGTCACCTGTGCTTGTCCTCGTGACTTTGTTGAGCTGACAGGGATTAGCTGGACATCAAGCTCAGGTCCTGTTTCTATGCACTCTGACTCTCTTGGTCTCTCTTTCTCTGTGACTTTAAGCAAGTCAAATAAATATTTTACCTCCCGGTTGGAGGCAGATAAAAATATGTTCCACTTCACATGGGAGATGTGAGGACTCATGAAAATCCCCTCAAGTGCTCTGAGAGCCTGGGTGGTCTGGGGCAGAGGAGGCAGCCTTGAGAACATGTTCTCATCATAAACATGGCAGCTCCAAACCTCTCTGACTGCGCTTCAGAACGAATTTCCTTGTGGGAGGGACTGAAATGAAACTGTGGTGTGGTCAGCGGTCACTTCGGACACAGCCGTAATGGCGGGAACCATTAGTACCGCTGTCCTGCTTATGTCCAGAGTGCATCGGCTCTAAGCACAGGGTTTTCTCCATCCTGACTTCCTCGTTCTTCTAGGAGAGCCAATGGTTAACACATGCCGCAGGGTGTGTGAGTGTTTCTTGTGGTAAAGAAAGAAAGCCATGAAAGAGGTTTCTCTTATGTTTTTAAAGTTTCTCATCTTATTTGGATGAAAGACATCACTCACTAACTTAAATCAGTAAATAGACCTTAGAAGTGACAGAAATCTAGTTCATAATATAGTGTATAGTCAAGAAGAGGGTAAGAAACACTGAGAAAAACAGCCGGTGCCACCTCGAAGGTCCATCTGTGTGACTTTCAATGTAACTATCAGGAGGAAGTTCCTGCTAAGGAGGAACTTTCCAACTAAACAGGAGGAAAGGTTATGTTTACTATGGCAATGAGCATGAGACAGTTTTCAATGGGAATCAGAAAAGAGTCCAGGGTGTTTATAGGCCTATAGATGATAACACCCTTAGCTTGGGCTGCATCTTCTTGAGAACAGCGGGGTGGGCATGAAGTCAAGGTTGGCAAGCCCCAAGTTTAATCTCCTGGGTCTATACCTTTGTACTCCTTACCACGTTCCTTCACAGACTCGACGTAAATATATAAAAAGGGCAGAAATCAACTGCTATGGTTTGAGTGTTTGTGCTTCCCCACCACCCGCAATTTATGTTAAAATCCTAATTATCACATGTGGTGGTATTAGTCACAGGGCCTTTGGAAGGTGCTTAGGTCAAGAGGGTGAAGCACTAATGAGTGGGATTAATATTCTTACTAAAGATGCTCCAGAGAGCTCCCTGGCCCTTTCCACCATGTGAGGACTCAGTGTGAAACAGGAAGAAGGCTCTCACCAGAATGCAGCCATGCTGGTGCCTTGATCCTGGACATTCAGCCTCCAGAACTGTAAGCGATGTTAAAGGGATTTATATAAGTCATGGAGGGATATCAACAGGGAAGTGGGAGGGGGACAGAGGAGGAAAAGGTACAGAGGATAAATAGCATTAGCAGTAGGTAGAAAACAGACAGGGGGAGGTTAAGAATAGTATAGGAAATGTAGAAGCCAAAGAACTTATGTGTATGACCCATGGACATGAACTAAAGGGTGGGAAATTGGGGAGGAGTGGGGCAGAGGGGAATATGGGGGGGGGATGGGACAACTGTAATAGTATAATCAATAAAATATATTTTTTAAAAAAAGAAGTGAAAAGAAACCCAGCACATTTGTTTGGGCCCCAGAAAAATATTTTGCCTCCAGTCCATGAACACCTTTTTAAAATAATCTGTTGAGTCGTGTGTATGTGTGTGTGTGTTTCTTTTTCTTTGTCCTGCTCAGTTTCCTAACATATAAGTGGGACCCAGGGCAGTCACAGCGTTTACTCAACACAATTTCATATCACTGGAGGTAAGAGGCACTCACTTCTAGAATGCTCTGGGAGAAAGTGTTTTACTTGGGTATGCCAAAAGCTCACTTGTCCATCTGATCCCCTGTCCCAGATTAACAGAGGTCTGCAGCCCTGGGCCCTACTAAAGTGCAGTGTCCCTCCAAACCAGGTCAGTTGGGGGTCTGTGTCACGTGCACACAGACTGAGGTGTGTGCAGCGAGGAGGACGATCTGAGAAGCAACCTTATATAAAGAAGCCAATGAATGTGAGCAGACCACTGAAGCGAAGCGTCGTTCCGAAGGGCTGACAAGAGTGGGTAAAACCCCGACACAGCATTCATGGACACAATTGAAAGAGACCAGCTATGCAGGAAATTTAAAACAGAGTGCAGGGAAAAGCCTGATTTGAGTGTTGGCTCTATAGTTACTCTCTGAAAATCTTTGCCATGTCTCCTAACCTAACTGAGCCTCAGTTTCCTCACATGGAGTAGCAGCTTCTACCTCAGGGGTTAGAAAGATGAAATGTGGTAATAATGCGTGCAAAACAGGCACACAATTTTTGGTTCAGAGTAGAGACTCAGTATATTCTGGCTGTTAGAATTATTACTACTGTTATTGTTATTTGCCCTAAACAAAGGGGAAGTTGACTTCATCCATTTTTATAGGATGTTTATGTACTTGGTGTGGCAAAGAGAGTTTAAAGAAATTCTATTTGAACAAACACAAGATGCCGGCACAAGCTGACACCCAACGGTCATCCCATATTAAAAATTATAAAACTGTTGCCCAGCTGATGTGGCTCAGTGGATTGAGCGCGGGCTGGGAACCAGAGGGTCCCGGTTCGATTCCCAGTCGGGGCACATGCCTGGGTTGCAGGCCAGGTCCCCAGTGAGGGCCATGTGAGATGCAACCATACATTGCTCTTTCTCCCTCCCTTCTCCTCTCTCTGAAAATAAATAAATAAAATCTTTAAAAAAAATTATAAAACTGAGGCAAAAGATTAAGAAACTTGCCCACGGTCACATAATAATTAAAAAGCAGAGTTAAATCTCAAGCTTAGGTAGTTTTCTCTGTGTTGATAGCTGAACACTTCCGACATAACTCTTAGCTTCTTAGAGCCTCCCACATTACTCACATTTCCCCTAATATGATACCTTCCTTTTTAGTTTCAGTCTAGAATGTCCTCCTCCCCCTCTTTTCAAACTAATAAACTCTTACTCAAGCTTCAGTTCACAGCCCAATGTTATCTCATTGGCTCTTTGTGAGGCCTTTTCTAAGACCCCAGGAAAGTGGGTCTTCCACCATTGGGTTCATGTCAATCATTGTCGTACCATTGGGTTGGCGGTTGGGTTGAAGATACTGTTCACGCCTTTGTACCAGACCTATTGATGTCCATGGAAGGGCTTCCGAGGGAGACCTGTGACTCAGGCAGATGGATATAAGCGTGAACACACATGGAGACAGAAGTGCACACGCACATAACCAGCAGTGATTTTTATGCAATTTTTCCAATCATGTTGGTGAATACAATATTTTTATGTCTACTATGGCTGCTCCTGCAGACACACACTGTACACTCATCAGTTTGTCACAGTCTGTCAGAACAGCTTTCCACTAGTAGGAACTTTTAAATATGTGCCCTGTTGTTATGATGATGAGCGTCTGTCTTTGTTTACTTCAGTATTGGCTGAAGTTATAAAATGTCAAAGAAAATAATAAGAGATATCCAATGTCTGTTGGCTTTGCTTCCCACTGTGTGTGACAGAATACTGAAGACCCAGTGCTTTTTGTATAATAATATTCTTGCCAATGGAAGGAGCATGAAGCTGAAAGAGCTGACGTAATAGCTCATAATTTGTTGCAAAAATATATTGGTATAGAATTTTTTCCCAAGAAAAAAGGATTGGAGTTGAAAAGGCAAGAGTTTAACTGGAATTGGGTCTGCCTACTCTTAAATAGCAACAAAATTGCTAGTAAAAGCCATGTGCCTCAAAAATGGTCAAGTTAGTGTGTGGTTTGAGTCAAAGGAGATAGGTTATAGACGTGCTCCTAAAAATGAAATTTTTCTATGATGGTTGACTTTTTAAAAACTATTATTTTCAGTTATGAGATGGAGGAATTGGAAGCTTCTTTAGGCAACCAGCGGATGCCTTCAGAATAGACTTCTACTTAACAAGTCCCTTCTGAAACTTCAAATCCATCAACATCTTTGAAATGCTGAAAAGTTTCTTCTACAAACAAAACTCCTTGGGCACCCTGTGAATAGACAGAACACCTGTGGGCTTGGTGACACAGCTTAGAGGAAATGTCTTCACACAGGAAGCTCCATGACCTATGGTTTGCTTTCTACAGTCCCGCTGTCTACAACAACGTGTCAGCTTTATTAATGCCAGGGCTTGACTCACCGACTTTTCATAATGTTTCCTCACTAAATGAAAGCAGAATGTGAACTTCTCTTTTACAAATCCATGCTGAACTTGAAATTCTGCATAACTCCTAAAAGTACTTCTGCTCAGACAACTTGAAAATTGAACTGTTCCTTCCTTCTCCCTTTGCTGACATCAGCAGCATCTCCTCATTGAAGATGAGACTTGGTGAAGTGAAGCCAGCAGAAATGAAAGGACAGACTGTAAATCTAATTCAGATCATCTTTGAATATCTTGGTGTTTCCTTGTCACAAGCCCACTGCGCCATCTGTGACTGTGAAGCAATTACGTTTGCTGCAACATGCTGGGGTAAAGCCAGCTTTTCGGCGTGTGTTCCCACCAAAACAAAGGTCCGCAGGAAAGTGCATGGGCTGCCGGGCCAAAGACCTTCAGTGATTTCAGCTTCTCATTCAAGCCAAGGTAGAGACGCCTTCTCATTGATGTTTAGTTTTTAGCAAAACCAAAGTTTATTGGTCTTTGTATTTTTTAATATGTTTATTGATTTTAGAGAGAGAGGAAAGGAGGGAGCAAGAACATCCATGTAAGAGAGAAACATTGATTGGTTGCCTCCCATACGCGGCCTGACTGGGGATCAAACCTGCAACCTAGGCGTGTGCCCTGACAGAGGATCAGAACCCCAACCTCCTGCTTTATGCACGATGCTCAACCAACTGAACCACGTTGGCAAGGGCCCAAAGTCTATTTTTTCAGTTTTATTTGTACACTTCGGATTCTTTTTCTTTTCTTCTTCCTATATTTTCAAGAATATTGCCTGAAATTAATTTAAGTATCAAAAAGGATGGAAAAAGCATAGTTCTTCATAAAAAGTACTTTGATCTAATGCAACAAAATAAATCATGTACATAATTTGCTTCTACTCTTATATTAATCTCTGGGAAGAAAAGTTCTAGCTTTCACCAGATTTCCAAAGCCTCCATGATGCCAAGAAGGTTAAGAACAATAGCAAGAAATTATAATACATTGAGTCAGAGCCATCTTTGTAACCTGCCACCTGCCCACAGCACCTAGAAGACTAACATTTAATACCCAGGAATGTTGGTCATGCTGTTGCGGGAAAATGAAGCGACCAAACTCCTGATGAGTCACAGACCCTTTATTACGCATGCGGACTCTAGGGAGAAATCTCTAAATCCAGGGCTCTGAACAAAGACTTTCTGGGATTTAAGTAGCCTGGGACTTCCTGCCTACGTGACAAGTCTCACGCCTTGCTTACGTGGCAAGACTTCCTGCCTACGTGGGCCTAGTGGCAAGCAAGGGTTACAGAAGCTTGATGCAGAAGTTAAATCTAGCTATCTTATTTGGTAAAAACAAAGCACAGAATGTTACATGATTCAAGCTAAACACAAGTTCTACAATCAAGGACAAAGCACAGGGGCTAAATACGCAAGTTACAAAGTACAGAGACAAAACATGGCAGCTTACAAAATACTGAGTCACAAACACAGAGGTTGCCTGTCCTTCGCCCCTACCCCCCTGCGGGCGGGAGGTGTTACTGCGGGGAGGCTGCTGCCTTCCGGGGGAATGGAGCCTGCTGTGGCTCCTTGCTCTCTGCGGGTGGGGGCTACTCTCTCGGAGTCCCACTCTCTGCAGACTGGGAGGTGTTTCTGAGGTTCAGTAACATGGAGGTTACCTGTTACAATGCTAGCCGTGGCTTTTCTTCATCCTAAAGGATATTGACCAAAGAGACAATATTCTAAATGAACAGGTATACTCATCTATTTCCACTTTAAAACTGAGTGCAAATCTTTATTCCTTATCAAGAGAGGGAAGAAATCTTCTTTATTAAATATCTTATAAATCAGAGAAGGAAGATCTGACTGGAAGGATGAAAAACAAACATTTATTTCCTTTGGTTGATACCACACAACATTGGGGTAGAACATGTTTCTTGGACTGTATCATCATCATACTGGATTCATCAAAGTCTTTAACATTTAAAGTAAATATCATGAGGATTTTTATATTGTTATGGGCCAAGTTATGTCCCTTCAAAATTTATATGTTGAAGTCCTACCCACATTCTGAGTACTTCATTCTATACTCCACATTCTGTAGGACTTCAACATATAAATGTTGAAGGGACATAACTTGGCTCATAACAATATAAAAATCCTCATGATATTTACTTTAATGTTTACTCTGAATTCAGAATGTGACCTTATTTGGAGGCAAGGTCTTTATAGAAATAATTAAGTTAAAACAAGGTCATTAGGGTGAGCCCTAACCCAGCATGACTCATGTACTTGTGAGAAGAGGAAATTTGGACACAGACAGGGACAGATGGAAGACACAGGGAGAAGACAGCCATCTACAAGCCAAGGAGAGAGCCCCGGAACAGATCCTCCCCTAAGGCCCTCAAAACACACCAATCCTGCCTGTACCTTGACCTCAGACTTCCAGCCTTCAGAACAGTGAGAAAGCAGAGTTCTGTTGTAAAGCCCCCCGTCTGTGATACTCTGTTATGGCAGCCCTAGGAAGCTACCACAGACACACAGAATAAATCCCAGGGAACTCCAGGCAAAGACAGTGAATCCAGGCTCAGGGACCCTGGAGGAAACACTGACTGCACACAGAAGCCAACAGGATGATTAATCCTGTGGTCACTGCCTAGAGAAAAGAGAGAGCTCTCAGGACCTAACGAACATAGATTGGCAGCTCGGCGGTCTGAAGTTTTAAGTACCTTCGTCACACATTAAATCTACTAGACAATGTGAGGCCTTGGGTGTAGGTGTCAGGATTTACAGGCCATGCAGTTATTTTATCATGAAGAGAAGTTTACCATGAAAAATGTCTATATTAGGGGTGGTAGAATCGGAGGGCATACAAGAGCCGATTCAACAGGGAATCCTTGCCTTACTGGGCCACAGCTGCAATGCACTTGGCTGACCTGCTTTCCCTTCGGCCTCCTGCAGGCATTTATCCGTTGCTTCTCTCTGCCTCATCCCCACCCTTGGAGGATGTCCGTGTTCCCTGGCTCCCCTCTCTTTACATGCTCTCCTGTGTTTTCACCCTCTTCCCTGGTTTCAAATATCATCTAAATGGGCTGGGAATCCTGTTGTCCTTCAGACTTAAGTTTCCATCCTGGCTCTGCTCGTTGTTTCCCGTGGGTTACTTTGGAAAAATTGGTCTGCCTCCCTGAGGTCCTAGTCTCTTTAGAAAACAATATCTAAAGAAAAAATATCCAGGTGATAATAGCATCACCATCACAGGGAGTTATGGAGATTCAGTGAGAAATAGCCTGGAAGTTCTTAGCACAGGCTGGGCCTTGAGAAGTATTCAATAAATGAGAGCTAATATTAAAATAGCAACAATACGACAAACCTACACTTGGGGCTTGCTATGTGCCAAGAGCTGCTCTACCATCTTTACATGCATCGATGAGGAAACTAAAGCGCAAAGAAGTAATGTAATTTGCCCAAGTTCACACAGTTAGCAAAAGATGGACCTAGAAATCAAACGCAGGTAGTTTGGCTCCAGAGCCCATCTTCTCAATCTGGTAGACATACTATGTCTCTTTAACTATTGTTTTTCACCATTAATGACATAGTTTTACTCTTTCCCATGAGCCTCCAAATCATATGCCTTTTTAAAAAATTGAAAACTGTGGATACTCCACAGGTAGACCAGATACAACATACTCAAAAGGGCCCCCCACACCTGATCTCCGCCCATGCTCCTTGCCAGGAGTGGGCGACCACACCCAAGAAACCCGGTGTCTTGTTAGGTTGCTTGATTTCTCTTGACCTCCTACATCCAAGAAATCTACTGATTCTAATTGTCTTTCCTCTTCTCTCCATTTCTAATACCTCCCCAGTTCAAGACTTCATTGCTTCTGTTCTAGATAATAGCAACAGCCTTCTGACTTGGTTTTCTTGCTTTCATGCTCAGAACTAATATCTCTTCAACTCATCTTCTCTACAGATTTAAAATCCAAAACTGACTATTTCAGTCCTGCCTAAAGGATTCATTATGGGTTCCTTAGTGTAGCCCAGAAGATCCTTCACATCTGACGCTACCTTTCCAGCCCCGCAATTTCTGCCTCCTACCAAGTCCCACTGCTCCCTCGCACTTCAGCAATCCACAGACACTCTCTCACATCCTCTCTCTCCCTCTCTCTCTCTCTCTCTCACATACTACACTGTTTCACAATAAATATTTCCAGTCCACATTTTAAAAAATCATTCAGCTTATCTAGTAAGAATACGAATAATCCCAGGAAAGCTATGATCAATTAGTTTCCCGCTGTTTCCATCACTGCTGGTATACCTGCAAAATTAAATTTGTTACTTGAAAAAAGGTCACTTTTAAAACAGTTTTATAAGTAAGCAAAAATTTTAAAAGTCATCTCTCAAAGATGTAGAACACAATCACAAATCAACAACACTATTGATATATTGTTTTTAGCACCTTAATGCCCCATTTTTAAAGTGAAATACAAGCTGACTGATTTTCTCCTGATGACGTAATGGGCCACCACGTGACCGGCTGTCATCTCTGTTTACAGAAATCAAATAGCTCCAAGGACAGAGATGCTGTTGTTGGAGAAGCCCAGGCAATGGGCTCTGTCATCCGCTGCCCCTGCTGCTGCAAGTGGACAGCTTAGCATTCATGTCACGAATGAGGCCCCAGAAAGGTCAAGATGAGGCAGACTTCCAGTAGTCTATCTAAGCTTCCTCTTTCTTTGAATGCCTGTTTCTCCTAAAATCCATAAAATGTACATATTAAAAACGTACATAAAAGTGAGTGCCCCGATCACCGGTGCCCCACAGCGTAGCACCAGCAAGGCTCTCAGGAGTCGGCAGACAACCACCGCCAGATGCTGTTGTGGAGTATAAAGAAGAAATCAAAACTAGTTCTTTCCATGTTTGATCTTTTTTCATTATATTTTATTCTTTATGCTCCTGTAGTTGTCCCCACAATTTCTCCCTTTGCCCTTCCCTCAGGCAATCCCCACACTGCTGTCCGTGTCCATGGGTTATGCATGTATGTTCTTTGCTAACCCCTTCACCTTCTTTCATCTGGCCGCGACTCTCCCCTCCGACAGCTGTCAGTCTTTTCCATGTATCTGTGCCTCTGTTTCTGTTTTGTTCATTAGATTCCACATGTAAGTGAGGTCATATGGTGTTTGTCTTTCACTGTCAGGCTTATTTCATTTAGCATAATAGTCTCCAGGTCCGCCCATGCTGTCCCAAAAGTTCAGTTCCTTCTTTTACCCTGCTGTGTAGTAATCCATTGTGTAAACGTACCACAGATTTTTTATTCATTCATTGAGTGATGGGTACTTACGCTGTTTCCAGATCTTGCCTATTGTAAATAGCGCTGCTATGAACATAGGGGTGCATATCGTATCTTTCGGACTATGAGATGTACCTTTTTCCCCAAAATTTGGGAGAAAAATGGGGGTATGGTGGTAGAGTGGGGTCATAGGAGGCAGGAGCAAGTAAAATATTTTACCACATTTTTTGCTTCAAAATTTTTTTCCTACTTTCCTCCTCTGAAACCTAGGCACGTCTTATGGTCTGGTGCGTCTTATAATCTGAAAAATATGTTATATTCTTTCTGATTGATGTTTTGGGATTCTTAGAATATATTCACAGAAGTGGAATCGCTGGGTCAGAAGGCAGTTCCATTTTTAATTTTTTGAGGAAACTTCATACTGTTTTCCACAGTGGCTACATCAGTCTGAACTCCTACCAACAGTGCACTAGGGTTCCCTTTTCTCCACATCCTCTCCAACACTTGTTTTTTGTGGATTGATTGACAGTAGCCATTCTGGCAGGTGTGAGGTGATATCTCACTGTGGCTTTAATTTACATGTCTCTGATGATTATTGACACTGAACCTCTTTTCATACGTCTATGGGCCATGTGTATGTCCTCTTTGCAGAAGTGTCTATTCAGGTCCTTTGCCCATTTTTTAAATTAGATTGTTTGTCTTTCTATTGTTGAGCTGTGTAAGTTCTTTGTATGTTTTGGAAATTAAACTCTTATCAGATGTATGAGGGGGGATCCAAAAAACCTAGAATTTATTTATGAAAAATTATGTATTTATTCATCCATGTTCACACTTCAGTCACCTCCAAAATACTCTCCATGTGACGCAAGACACCTCTCAAGACCTTTTTCCACTGCTCAAAACAGTTTTTGAACCTGTTGATTTTGATGCCTTTTAGTGCTCTGCTGTTTTTTTGTTTCACCTCTTCCACATCAGTAGTACGTTTCCCTTTGAGGACTTTTTTCATCCAGGGAAACAAACAAACAAAAAAAAAAGTCATCCAGGGCAAGACTGGCTGAATAAGGACAGTGGGATAGGGGGGTCATGCCGTTTTTCGTCAAAAACTGCTGAACACTCGGTGTGGTGGGGGCAGGTGCACTCTAAATTACCCATCATGAAAGGGGCAAATGAGTTGAAAGAGTCTTCAAAAAAATTCACTGTCCCAGGATTGAATTCACCCTCCGCAGGCTGGTTGGCCCCTAGGCTGGGCTGGGCCAGTGTCTCTTCAAAAAGCTCACCCTCCAGAACAACTACCACTGTTTGGAGCCCAGAGGTCTTTGAAGGACCCTTCTGCAAGCCCCTGCTGTGTGGCTTCTGCCTGAGCCTCTCCCTGAAAGCACTGGGCGTCCTTTCAACTACCCTGGAGCCCTCTCCTGCGCTGTGGGCAAAATAGAAACAACACAGCTTTCTGCAGGAAAAAAAAACAACCACTGAACAAAAACAAAATCATTCACAATGATTTGTTCCCTAAAAATTACATAATTATATATGAACTCAAGCCCACCATTGTCCTTATATCTGTTATTATAATTAGCAAATTGATGTGGAGGAGGTAACATATTGAAACAAAAAACTATTACTCTGGTTTGTTATCAAGTTTGTGCTGTAATAAAATTATTGAAAACTAAAATAGTGAACAAAGTTGTATTAACAAAATGTGTTAAAATTGTATAAGGTCTAATTATAGATATAGCACATCAGAGATAAAAGATCACTAGAACTGTTAATTTTTTCTAATAGTATTTATGCATCTGTATAATAGTACATAGTGCCAAAAGTAAATAATTTGTGGTATTTAGTAAAATTAAACATTTTACTCCCTTTAAGTAAAGAACAATTACAAATACATTTTACTTAATATATTATTTCTGAACATGAAATTTTAAAGCCAGTTTTTTTTTTAATTTTTACAATAGCTTATTTAAGCCACGGGTGGCAAACACAAGGCCCCGTGGGCCCGAATCCAGCCTCCACCTTGTTTTATCCTGCCTGGCACCTTGTTTCTACCCAGCGGCAGAGCCGAGTTCTTTCTTAACGGTTAAGGAGTCATTACATTTACACAGTCCTAAAATTACATTTGGCCCTTTAAGGCAACAGCGAGGCTGATGTGGCCTCCCATGAAAATGAGTTTGACACCCCTGACTTAGGCCAAACTGATGACATGTGCCAGAGGGCAAGATCTCAAATGCTCCCTTAAAGCCAAATGAAGCTCTAAATCATCTACTAGAGGGAGAACTCTGGAAAGTCGTAAAGACTTCAAATAAGTAAGGATCATTGTTAAGTGCCATCCATTTTTAAGACAAGCACTATGCTAGGTGGTTTTGTTAATCGTCTCTAATCTACTCAACAGTTGGCCTTGCACAACTGAGAAACAACCTGAGAGAGGTGAGCGGCCCCAACTCTACGACTTGAAAATGGCTGCACTGGAGTGGCTTGTTCTCTCCCTATATCCTACTACCAAGAATTAGGCTTCTCATGAAAAACTACTAGAATTTTATTTAAAATATACTTCTTATAATAATAGAGTTATTTGCCAAAACTTTATGAGGCTCTATGGCTGTATGAAAACAAGAAGATCCAGTGGAAAGATGAATTTGTGGCTCCTAGTGATTGATATACTTTAAAAAATGCAATAACTATAATGAAAGTTGAATGCCATATAAAAATACATGATCGAAAGAAATAAAATATTTTTAAACCAAATCTTTTGTTTCCTGTTCCATATTAAAATACTGTTTATATTTGCAAAGGTATATCTTAGTTTTAACAATCTCCTAAAAATAGAATTTGAGTACAAATGAGAAACAAAAGGTTTACTCTTTTAAAAAAATCTTGGCAAGAAAAAAAGAATATCCTTAACAAACTATGATAAAAAGGTCAACTTTGCTATTTAAGAGCCAAGTTCTCAAAACAAAATACAACTTTTTTTTAAAGATTTTATTTTATTTATTTTTAGACAGAAGGGAATGGAGGGACAAAGAGATGGGAAGAAACATCCCACGTGGCCCCCCTGGGGACCTGGCCCACAACCCAGGCATGCGCCGCAACTGGGAACCAAACCGGTGACCCTTTGGTTCGCAGCCCACGCTCAATCCACTGAGCTATACCAGCCAGGGCATGAAATACAACTTTTATCCATGGATAAACAATAATTACCGAATGTGATAAGGCCCAGTGTTGGTAAAGAAAACTTTACGTTCACTATTGGTGAGATCGTTTACTGAAGCAAACTTTTTAGAGGATAATTTTGCAATGTCTATCCAAACTGAAATATTTATATCATATCCTTTGAGTTAGCAATGTTATTTCATCCTGACAAAAGATATATATGTGCACAGGTGCTAACTACAACATTATAGATAGAAGAGGAAAAAACTCCAAAAAGGAAAATAGGCATTACTAAGAACTTTCTTAAAAATTTTGTCATATAGTAGTTTAGTGGACTACAAGGTAGTCACTACAAAATATGTTGACATGGACAGACATCCAAAATACACTATGTGGAAAGAGCATGTTACAGACAGTTATGGACGCCATAGCCCAATCTGTGTTAAATACATCGTTAAACTAAGTGGCTATTAGACTGAAGTAGTGCTGATGCCGCGGCCTACGTGAGCGAACCAGAATCTAAGGCTCAGAGTTACAAAATCCGAACGCGAAGGTCAACCCATCACAGACAGGTAAGTAGGCTTTAAGCTATGGTCAGTCCAAGAATTTCCTTTCTTTCCTCACTTTCTCTGTACAAGTCCAGCTGCTGTTGACAGAGTGCTTCTAACCCCTTCTGGCTTAGTGCTGCCCAGTTTTAATAAATTTTTGCTCAAATACACTTAAACTTTTTAATATACCTGTTTATCTTTTAACAATATGCACACATTTGTTTGTTTATTAATTCCTAGGATATTTCTGAAATTAAATACAAGAAATTATAGCCAGAAGTTATCACTAGAACAGGGAGGAGAGCAGATACCTTTAGTTTCGCACTGGGTAGTTGTGCATTATTTTACCATGAGTAGCAATGACTTTATAAGAATACAGTTTAGACATAAAGAAACACATTCTGTAACAGGTAGAAACATTTTCCTTGTTCCTCACAGGAAACTGAATACCTCAAAAATTTTACTTTTAAGATGTTAGTGATTGTAACTGTGCCATAACCTGTGAGTGCAGAGCAGACTGAGGATTGGGTACACCCCTAACAGTACCTCCACTGTGTGGCTTCATAGTTTGGGCTCTAGAAAGAAGTCTGAGGCAATGGGAAAAGAAGGAGTAGAGGGAAACTAGGAGTAGGTTGACCTACAGGCCAGCCCAGTAACAAGAAAAAAATTCTGAAACGTTCTAAACTAAAACCGCAATGGCCAAAGAGTGAGAGAAAGAGCTTGGTAATAGCTATGGATCAACTCTGACAAACAAACAAACAAAAAACCTGCTGACATTCCTTTATATCTGATGGAATTTAGGGATTAATTTCCAGGAGGCTATTTCCCTGATTACCCCGAAGAGGAAATAGCCAGGTACTATAGAACCCTCAAAGTCTCTGCTGCTTATTTATATATAATTTTTCCAATCTGCTTCCCACAGCAAATCCACAGAAGTGGACATTTCTTCTTTGTGACCCTGTTTTACCTGTCCCAGAACTGGCCCACTTCACCTTCTCCCATCCTGTTTGTCTAGAGCTAATTAAAATCCTTTCAGAATGGTTTAGACCCCCTCCAATCTTGATGTAGTAAAAAAAAAAAAAAAATGCTTGCAAATCTGTGGGAACATGTTATTTTTTCAGCTTAGCCATGCTGCTGGTGGTCTAGACTCCGTACCCCAAACCATGTTTGTTTGTTTGAATGTTTGTATGTTTGTTTTTTAGCAATGGTCTAATCAACCCTTTCTTTTAAAAATGCTTTCAGGCCCTGGCTAGGTGGCTCAGTTTGTTGGAGTGTCGCCCCCCCTATGCCAAGGTTGTGGGTTCGATCCCCAGTCAGGTACATACAAGAATCAAGCAAGAATACATAAATAAATGGAACAACAAATTGATGTTTCTCTCTCTCAAATCAATAAATTTAAAAGAAAATTGAAAAGACTTTCAGCTCTAGAAGTTAAAATGTTTTGTTTAACATCGGGCAGGTCATTCAATTACTAACACCGTAAGGCAGGGGTGTCCAACCTTTCGGCACCTCTGGGCCACACTGGAAAAAGAAGAGTTGTCTTGGGCCACACTTTAAACACACAAACACTACCAAAAACTGATGAGCAAAAAAAAAAAAAAAAAAAGAAAGGTTTTAAGTAAATTTATGATTTTGTGTTAGGCGGCCTTCATAGCCCTCCTGGGCCGCAAAACCTTAGTAAGGTTCTGCAGGGAGTTGAAGGCTAATTGTATTTGCATCAGATGTTCTTTTCAGTCCTGTGCTAATTATAAGCCTCAATTGAGTCAAAGAAATGAATGAATTATAGTTCTCTTCCCTCATCTCTTTCCTCTTTTTTGTTTTCTTCTCTCCCGCCCACTCCCCCTTTCCTTCCCTCCCTCTGTGATTGCAAACAGAGGAGAGAGAAACACTAGGTTTTTAATTTAGTTGATGGATTTTTGTCACGGGTTCTTTACATTCCAGTTATTTATCCCTCCATGTCAAATTTCAGTGTCATCAACATGTCAGTATCTTGTTCAGAAGGATTGTGTTGAAACAGTCCTGGCAGTTTTGCAAGTGAAAGGGATAATAAGTCCCAGTATTCTCAGCTGGGCAACACTGAGAGGCAAGCTGCTGAGAACCCAGGGCTGAGATCGTCAAATTCAAAGGAAACTGCCACTTTCTAGGTACAGTTATTTGAAAAGATCTTTCCAAAAATGACCCTTCAATGAAAGTTGCTCTTTTCAGAGTTAGCCTCAAAAGTACATTTCAGCTAATATGTTGATCTCTGAATTCACTACAGAGGAACACCTGGTGAAAAATAGAATTTTTTTTTAAAGATTTTATTTTTATTTATTTTTAGAGAGAGGGAAGGGAGGGAGAAAGAGAGGGAGAGAAACAGCAATGTGTGGTTGCCTCTCACATGGCCCTCATGGGGACCTGGCCCGCAACCCAGGCATATGTCCCGACTGGGAATCAAACCGGGACCCTCTGGTTCCCAGCCCGCGCTCAATCCACTGAGCTACACCAGCCAGGGCGAAAAATAGAATATTAACAAAGAGAAAAGCTTTTCTGCTTCCCCATTTGCTTTGTGATGGAGTTTTAATTTAGAAAGGTGACTAAGTAATGATAAGGAGAGCCGTTGAGGAACAGCAGGTTTCAGACAGAAAGCAGAAGCAGGAGGGTGGGGAGAGCGTATACACCAACAGCTCTTACTGGAGTATTTCGGGGCAAGGCAAGGCAAGGCAGATTGAACAGTTTAGGATTGGCTAATTTGAATAATTTCAGCTAGCTTTAGGCTGTGGGGATAGAAAAAGTTTTATTCCACCCTCTTCGGGTTCCTGGCTGGGTATGAAAATTAAACTGATAAAGACAGATTAAGAGGAGAAAAGCACACAAATTTATTTAATGTTTTATGAGACTTGGGAGCCTGCATGAGGAGACGGAGATGCAAATGAAGTTAGACCTGTGTATTTCTGTGCTAGGTTTGGTTTGATGAAAAGTGGGAAGCCCTTCTTTAGCACTTTGTGTCAATCAACTGAATGAACCTGTGTTCTTAGAGCTCTTTAATTTTTACACTTTATGTATATATCACATTCCATTATCTCCATTATGGTACAAGCTCCTGAAGAGCTGTGCTACTCTATCATCTTTGTGCCTGAGACATAAGCATGATCCCATGACAAAAATATTGGATCTGAATGGAAATACTTTGCTTCTGCAAACATAATCAAATATAGAGTTATGTACGTGCTTTACATAAATTATTCCTGCTGATTCTCTTTTACTATTTGGTAGCTTCTTCTCTTACTGGGTTCATGGCCAAGTCTGCATGGCAGAAGTCTCCTGTTCTGACCTTCCATCTCACAGCAGCGACATGAGCACCTTTCCATATCCGATAAAAATGTATCCAGCCCTTCTCCCGTGGACACTTATTTCTAAGACAGTTATTTCTCAGGCCAAATGCTCTCCATGTATTACACTCTTCAGCCGTCTTAAGAACCCTAAAAGGTATAGATTATTGCCATTTTGTTAGAATGGAAGCGGAGCCAGGTTAGCTAATTCTCTCAGGCTTGTATAGCTAGAAATGTTGCAAACATGGATTTGCTTTTATAACTATCCGATTCCAAAATTCAGGCTCTTTCCAGTTTACCTTGCTGCCTCCACTTGTTCTAAATCCTGATCATCGGCAGCCATTAATGTATTCTAAGTAAGCCAGTCCAAATAACATGTCCTTTGCAGATTATTATCAAATTGCCTCTTTTCATAGCTTTCTTTTTTTACTATTTTATTTATTTATTTTTAGAGAGAGGGTAATGGAGGGAGAAAGAGAGGGAAAGAAACATTGATGTGCAAGAGAAACATCAATCGGTTGCCTCTCACACACTCCCAGCTGAGACCCTGGCCTGCAGCCCAGGCAAGTGCCCTGACTGGGAATCAAACTGGTGACCCTTCAGTTTGCAGATGATGCTCAACCCCCTGAGCCACACCAGTCAGGGCTTTTGCGGCCTTCTTATGAAAAGGTGGCTTTCATGGTGGAATTACAATTGGAGTGGAGGGTGAAGGAGAGGGCTAAGGAAAAGAGCAGCATTGGTCCAAGAGGACTCAGATTATGGAAAGTGGCCATGACAACTCCCACACTTAAAAGCCTTTAGTGGCTCCCTACTGGCTTTCATTTATTCAGCAAATATTTGGTGGGTACCTGCTAAGTCCCAGATACTGTTGATCACACCGTGGATATAGCAGTGAGTAAAACAGACCAAGTATCCATCCTCACGATGCTTACACAACAGAGAGGCGACAGGGAGTAAAATCATGTTGTATGTGCATGGAAAAAAATATAGCAGGTCAAGAGGTTTGATAGTGCCTTTATTTTAAAGTCATCGTTTGGCCATCACCTACTGTATACCACTCGAAAAGCCATACTCAATGTTCCACCCTCCTGAAGTTCCTTTTGTCCTATGTCTCCACACTACCTAGCTGTTGCTCAATTCTCAAAGCCGTAGATACATTATCTCTTTCGTGACGCCCTAGAAATTCTTCTGACACCTTCAAAGGCTTATTTTCATGCCATGTTATTTGTTTTCACAAAAAATACTATGATTATTATCATTATTATTAATATTATTACTAAAAATGATATAAAGAGCACCAAACTTGAATGCAATAGGTCATCTTTTGCATTCAGAACAGTATTTAAACAAACATCTTCACTAGCACACACTTTGATAGTATGAGTGTCTGTTATAACAACTTTCCTCTCACAGTCGGTGCCAGCGTAACAGCTGCAATGAAAATGTTCAGCAAAGTTTTGCAGGTCTTCATTTGAGGGTTTCCCTTCTATTTCAAATGTTCCATCTTGAGTAGTTTTAATAGCAATATTCACTGGGTTCAGGTGAAGATAGTCATCTGAATCCCAGTTTCTCCTTGTGCAAATTCCTTTGTCCTGACAAAACACTTGGCTACATATTTTGGATGCCAGGGTGATGTTGATTAAGTAAGGGTTCAGTGTGGTCGCCATGTAATCATGTAGTCTTGTGCAGGTGTCCTGTAAAATTATGAGAAGGTCAGCATATCAATAATCCATGTGAATTAATTCACTGCAATAGGGGATTGCTAAAACACCAAAAAACAGACCCAGCAAGGGTGAGAAAATATTTTATCGTTTTTACCTTAATAAGCAAAATTATTCTGTTTTTTTTTGGTAACATCTGTAAGTTTCACATGCTATTTCATGCCACTGAAATCATTTACTGATTGAGGCTTAACATACCTTAGCCTTGGCCTTCCTCAATAATCCATAAACTAATGGGGAGTCGGGCACAGCATGGGCTCTGGGGTCTGTCTGCCCTGATTGGATTGGAGCCCCAGTTCCATTAATAACTAATTGTGTGAACTTGGGGCTCTCTCAAGCTTTCTAAGCCTTAGCTTCCTAATTCTTGGCTTCCTGTCTGGGTGGCCTTGGGCAAATTAATTAACCTGGCTGTGCTTTAACTTCATCATCTGTAAAAAAAAAAAAAAAAAAGGATAATTATAACATCTACCCCGTGTGGTTGTTGTGAAGATGAAAAGATAGTAGATATATAAAAGTGTTTACCCCAGGGCCCAGAATCTCATTAGTTAGCCTGCAAGAAATTGTAAATAAATGTAATAAGCATCACTCGTTTTTCTGATAAGTTTAAAAAACATTGGGGAAAAAAGTGATTTCTAAATTACTGGCTCAAAACAACTAAACAGATTCACCTGAGTATACTTTATATTAAACATACATATAGTTCAGGTTACAGGTGAATTATAACAGCTCTTTCCCAAATATATTTATTTAGCAGAGTATGAGTGGTAACTAAAATGGTTCATCTTGGGACTAGTGTATTCTATAACTGAGACACTGACTTTTTGAAAACATAGAAGATAGTCACTTAGTTTCATGAACAACAGAGTGAGCAGGCTGCGCTAGTCCTTCAGCAGACCAAAGGAACTGGTGGTAGGTCAGTAAGCAAGTCAAGGACTCTTGGCAGCTTCCACCTGAATCTGTTTCTTGTTACCTTCCTTGGGATGATGCCCTTTCAGTGGTATGCAGAATAAGGATCTTCCAAGGATATCCATACCCTAATCCTCTGGAACCTGTGACCCTGTGACCCTGTCACCTTATATGGCAAAGGGACTTGACACAGGTGATTAAGGTTATGGACCTTGAGATGGGGAGATTATCCTGAATTATCTGGATGAGCTCAATCTAATCACAAGTCTTTAAAAATGTAGAAACTTCTCTAGCTGGGATAAAAAAAAAAATAGAAGAAGGAGGGAAAATTCAAAGGTAAAAAAATGACTCAATCCAGCATTGCTGGCTTTGAAGGCAGAGGAGAGAGCCAGAAGCTAAAATATATAGTGACCTCTAGAAGCAGATTTCTAGCCATAGCCAGCCAGAAAATAGAGATCTTATTGCCACAACCAAGAGGAAATTCACTCTCCCAACGACCCAAATGAGCAAGTGAGGATCCTCCCCTAGAAATGAAGGTAACCCTGATGACACCTTGATTTTAGCTTCTTGAGACCCATGTTGGACTTCCGATCTACAGGTAAGAAGATCTATAAGATAATAAATTTGTTGTTTAAACCACCAAGTCTGTTGTAATTTTTATGGCAGTAATAGAAAACCTTTTCTTAACCCTCCCATAGCTGTGCACGGCCTTTCGAATAAAATTCAACTTCCCTCGACTTGTACATAGACTGGTGTGGAGTGACCCTCCCTTCCTCTTACACAGCCACTGCCCCACCTTAGCTGTACTGCCTGTTTCAGAAGCATGACAGTTGCTTTCAAACTGCACTTACCATTTTCTCTGCTGGGAATGCTCCTTTTTTCTAATTTCTAACACGGGTCACTCCATCTTGTTATTTAGATTGCAGCTTTAATTAGACAACGCCCTTCTCAGGCACCTTTTCTGTCTACATTTTAGCATCTGTTTTAATTCTCTGCATAGTATATATCACAGTCATTTTTTTTCTCATGTGCATATTTTCTCTATCTCCAACTTTCACAAAAGTTCCGTGAGAGCAGGGACTTTGTCAATGTTCTTCAACACTGTATTCCCAGTGCCAACAATATATGAGAATCTATACTAAGTTCAAATGACATTACAGGTGTCCACAGAGACAAGGGCTAGGCAAAAAGAGGCATGGAAGCATGAAAATGGTTTGAGAATCATTAGCCTACACAAGGTGCTGTCTTTGGAAAGATCTAAATTTGCTTTTTAAAAGATAAGTTCTGGTTTATAGCATTTGTCGATACCTGTGATGTAAATATTCCTACCAACCTGACATCACAGAATGCAGAACTGAAAATCGAGTATCCCACCATTGCACATTATGGTAGCATGCTGTGAAGTAGTACATCGTCACCTAATATTTTCACTTATAGATTCAATAGATGTGAATAACCTCAAGACATGAAGTAATTGATACATTATAAGCATTTATTACTTTGTTTTAATAGAATTTATTGTATTCTAGGTTTCTATAATTTAATTTTTTAATAATGGTTGTGTTGAACAACCAGTTCACAAAATGCATGAATATTTAATAATCAGGTCTCATGAGCTCAGACCAATAGGAGTTGGCTCTATCGCACCAATGAATCTAATAAAATACAATGAAAAGCAATGGTTTGCTTGCATTCGATAACAATTGTTTTAGGTTAATTCTAGTCATTAAAACGAAATTTGCAATTACCAGTTTCTCAAGTTGTCAGTGGACCTCAGGAAACATGATGAATAATTCATGACTATTGATTACAAATGACATAGAAAAAGAGAGAAAATCATAGAACTAGAATTCAGAATAATCATATATTGGGAAATGTAGCAGACGTACATAGAACAGGGGCAATTACAAAGGAATGCAATTAAATAGAAAATAGTTACATTAAGGTTGAAGGATTTTCACTGTACAGACAATACTGAAGACAGCCTGGGCATCTTGACAGAAGAATGTGAATCTAAGATGAAAGCGAAAGTAAAAGAACTGAGACGATTAAATAATATGTCACATCATCCTATGATAGGGGAATGCCCGATTCATTCCTCATCAGAGTAAGGCGGAGTCCTCAGTTCTTAAAAAAAAAAAAAAAAAAAGGAAGTAGTACAGAGAATTTATAAGTGGTTATAAGTGGTTCATTGTAACCTAACATAGAGCCCTCAAGAAAGGCATTTATAGATCTGGGAAAACTATTAATGAAAATTAGAAATATATGGAGGTGAATTATAATTTTTAAATAATTCTCTGACGTATGAAAGATTTTGCAAATGGAACATATACATCTTTCTCTGAACTTATATTTTATGTTATTTCTCTTTGTTGATGATCAAACTAGAGACAATAGAATTCTACCAAACAGGCAGAAGGGTTCAGATTACCTTGAAAGTAATTCACAAAGGTGACTTCTGTTAAGTGCTTTTATAAGTGAAATAGAAATATGGCTAGTCTGCCCTGGCTGGTGTAGCTCAGCGGATTGAGCGCAGGCTGGGAACCAAGCGGTCCCGGTTCGATTCCCAGTCAGGGCACATGCCTGGGTTGCGGGCCAGGTCCCCAGTGAGGGCCATGTGAGAGGCAACCATACACTGCTGTTTCTCTCCCTCTCTTTCTCCCTCCTTCCCCTTTCTCTAAAAATAAATAAATAAAATCTTTAAAAAAAAATATGGCTAGTCTTAAAGTACAGCCTCTTCTCTCTGAGCCCTAGGATAAAACCCTTGGGCCATGAACTTTATTAGACATTCTCCATGGCACCTACATCCCTATTTCCACATCCCTCAGAGAAGAAAAAGTTCAGCTCTAATTCGGTAGCATCCAAGTGACAGCTTTCCTCTTGCTTTGAGATAAGAGTATTAAAAAGGTTGGCGATAAGGCACTGACATGGAGAATTAAACAAAGATGGAAATAAAGAAAGAGAGAAAATGATTAGGCCACGATAGTTAAAAGTTTTTGGAACTAAACAAAATGCATTAGGAGAAAATGAATAAAACAGACTAAAACAGATATCTTTTGCTCATAAAAGAGTATTACTTAAAATTGACACTACTAAATATACCCTGTGGAAAATAAAGAAGGGTTCCTTTTTTGCTTCCTTAGGGAAGCTTTGAATAATTTACTAATATTTTCAAAAAGTAATTCTCGGTTGCCCGCATACACCTATCCCATTTTCTTCCCTGCCCAGCCCTCACCAAACCACTCCTAAAGGCTTTCCCATCTCAGAGGTAACTCCTTCAAGCCAAAAGCCTAGGAATCATTTTAACATTTTAACCACTTCTCTTATCTACCTTACTAGTCAAACCCTCAGCCAATCCTCTCAGTTCTACTATCGGATTATATTCAAAATCCAAACACCTGCCCACACAAAGGAAAGGGTCCAAACCACCAACAGCCTCTCTGTGCTCCTACTCTTGCTCCTCTAAAACCTATTTTCAACTCAGCTAAGTAATTCTTCTATAATGTTTATCAAAAATTTCCACTCTTCTGCTCAACCTTCTAGGGGCTTTCCATCTCAGAGTGAAAGTCCATCATGATCTATGAAGCCCTACTGCTGACCCTCTGCTATCTCACTGACCACACCCTTTGCCACTCTCTTCCCTGATCATAGCACTCCAGTCACATTGAACTCCTTGGCAGCCTCAAATGCACTGCGTCCTTATTGCACTCAAGACTTGGTCCCTTTGCCCTGGCTGGTGTGGCTCAGTGGATTGAGTGCTGGCCTGTGAACCAAAGGGTCACAAGTTCAATTCCCAGTCAGGGCACATCCCTGAGTTGGGGGCCAGATCCCCAGTGGAGGGTGCATGAGAGGCAACCACACATTGATGTTTCTCTCCTTCTCTTTCTCCATCCCTTCCCTTCTGTCTAAAAATAAATAAATAAAATCTTAAAAAAAAAAAAAGGCTTGGTCTCTTATTTCCATTAAGTCTCTGATCCAACAGTACTTCAAGAGAGAGACCTTCTAGGACTACTCCACCTTAAATAATACTATCACCCTTCATCCTGCCTGTATTGCTTCATTACTCTTCACTGCAGCTGTGTCTCAGTTCCCTGACATATTATATCTGTATAGTGGTATTTCCACTTATGAGAATGTAGGTCCATGGTGAAAAGACTTCGCTCTGTTCACTGCTACATTTCTAGCATCTAAAGAAATACCTGGAACTTAATTAATAACCCAAGGGGTCAGGAACTTTTTCTGTAAAGGGAAAGACAGTAAATATTTTGGGGTTTTTAATAATAAAGTCTCAATTATTCCTTTGAGGTGCAAAAGTAGTCACAGATACCAACAGATGACCTTGACTATGTTCCAATGAAATTTTACTGATAGACACTGATATTTACATTTTTCATAGTTTTCATGTATTATGAAATACTATTATTTTATTTTTTAAAGCCATTTAAAAATGTAAAAATCATTCTTTACATGATCTGCACAGAAAGAAGCAAACAGTAGCCCAGATTTGGCCCATGAACATTGCTCGCTGACTCTTGCAATAAACTGTCACCGAATGACTAAATGACTAAATGGATAAATAAGTGCTTAATTAACAGTAATTGAATCAATTAAAGACAGAACGAATGAATGCATATTGACTAGTTGGACCTCTATTGAAAAGAGATACAGCATGGTATAACAGAAAGGAACATAAACAGAAAACTAAGATTGTAGTTCTGTGGCTAGTAAGACTTACTGGCCACAGAGCCTAGAGAACGCCAATTAATCTCACCAAGTTTTTTTTTTTTCTCACTGAAAAACAAGTACAATATTTTCTGCTCCCCAAAATAACCACACAAGTGAAAGATGGTTTGATTCAGCCAGTATTAAATGAGCACCACCTACTATGTGCCAAGTACAGTATTATTCAATATCACAACAATCCTCAAAAACATTAAAAGTAGAAATGTTTTCGCCCGGCTGGTGTGGCTCAGTGGATTGAGCGCAGGCTGGGAACCAGAGGGTCCCGGTTCGATTCCCAGTCGGGGCACATGCCTGGGTTGCGGGCCAGGTCCCCGGTGAGGGCCGTGTGAGAGGCAACCATACATTGTTCTTTCTCCCTCCCTTCTCCTCTCTCTGAAAATAAATAAATAAAATATTAAAAAAAAAAGTAGAAATGTTTTCATCTATGTCTTATCAATTCAACTTACCACACTTTGGCTTAAATTGAGGCTTCCCCACATTATAACTCCAGAGGCACCTAGAGAAATAGTTTCACCAACTGTACTCACAAGGTCTTCCTGGAAAATATGACAAAACAGTTAACAAATAGAAATAAAAGTGAAGTGTTATACATAGGCAGTAACACCAAAACTAAGAATGCTGTCCTAAGAATAATAATTTAAATTTCACATAATTTTCATGTATTATGAAATATTATTCTTCTTTTGTTTTCCCCATGATTTATTTCCATCTTTCACACCACCCTTGCACTACCAAAACAAAAATACAGGTATTTATATAATTTGTATTTCTTCCATTGACAGGAGAACAGACCCAAGAAAGCAAAAACAGAACTAAGTTTATACATTGTCTATACTACTTAATTTTCTATGGTTGCTAAGATATCATTACATTAAAATGAAACATATTCTTATTTTACATTCATATAATAATGTAGAACTACCAGTGTACATATTCTTAGAGGATATCAAAAGCTAAATTTCACTCCCTTCAAAAATGATGGTAAGCTGCAAAACTGCTATTTTCCAGAGCATTGAAGACCTTGCCCTGGCATATGTTGTCAGTTTAGCTCAAATAAATTCTCCTAAAAAAAAAGTTTAAATGATGTTAAATTCCCCCAAACACTATTTGTGGACACTATTGCATAGCCCTCATACCTTGACTGACTTACCTGAGTAAGGTATTGAGAAGATACATCAGTAAAAACTGGACGAGTGTATATAAAAATTGGAAGTGGACTTTGAGGATTTGGGACTTTAGAAACCCGAATGGCTTCCTGAACACGATTACGGACAAATGGTGCGGCTCGTGGAGAAGACTTTAGGAAGGTATTCAAATAGATGGATGGGAAAAGGGCAGTGCTTTCATTCCACAGCCAGTTGAGTTCATCATTTCTTTTCTTCTCCAAATCAAAGCAACTCCCGTTATACTGAGGTTTAGTATAATGATGATTGTAACAGTCGGGAAAAAGATAATAACCCCATAAGTGTTTTGGCCGAAGTGATTTTGCCAATTGTAAAGTCTCTAGCATGAAGTTTTTTCCTGCTGTTTCATATTGTTGTTTGGCTACATTGGTGGCCTCTGTGAGAGTAAACTGGGGATTTTGTCGCTGAACCAGCTCAATAGACCGATTTCTGTAAATATCTTTAGGTTTCCAGTTTCTTGCCCAGACAGGCCTCCATTCTTCCCAGTCAATAATGGCCAAGCCCACATCGTCTTTTGGCATGTAATAGGCAATATCTGTCCTAGCTTTCGCCAAATGCGCTTGTAAGGAACCCAGCTGGGGTATCCCTCCATTCTCATTGTTGCCATGTCTATCTATATGAGGATATAAGCCAAGTCTATCAACGTAAAATAATGTAATGGGTTGTCCTATGGCAGTTTTTTGGGGGTTTCCTATTAAAGAGAAGAGGCTCAAATCTATGGACACATTAAACCTCGTAGAACAAGGTTCAGTTGGGGCATTCCAAGCCCAGAGGAAAGGAATATCTGGGAGAAAAGGGGGTGCTCTGAAATCCTTAGTCAAGCAACAGGGAATCAGAAGGAAGATGAACACAACCTGGGACGCTCCGCTGGACCCAACAAAACTCCTAAAGATGATGTGCTTGAACTTCAGCTCTCCCATTGCAAAGTGAAAGACTATGAAAATCACTTATTTTTTCCTACGCCCTTTGGTTTATCCAATGTTTGACCTAAGATTTAAGCACAGAAGAGAGAATCGTGAAATGAAGCCACTTGGATGGATAAAGAGGTATAATGATATTGCTTTTAAATATTATTCTTCCTGCTTCATGTTTCAGGAAGGTTTTGCAAGTTGCTTTATCTATATCTGAAAAAGAAAGAAAGAATGTAAAGTTATACTACATTTCTGTATCATTGATTGTTAGCTTTACCAAGTTCTCAGCTTTAAGTTTGGAGAGTTTAGCTCAATTTTTGAAGATAGAAAGCTATTGTGTTTGAATAAATAAAATTATTTCCTCTTATTTGTGATACCAAGGCTATAAGAGTTAACATTTGTCTCCTTTTCCAAAATCACCGCTGCGCCTGCAGAGAGGTGTGCAGCTATTTTCCTGTTGCCTCCCGCACTGTGCAGCATGCCGGACCAAGCAAGGCCTCAGCAAGAGCCTGTTAAATAAAAATAAATTCCAAGTCAAATCTCTCATTCTTGTTTCTTTCTTGAAAGACCAGTACATATTGGTCTGCCAGAAACTGAAAACAACTTCTCATAGAATTGTGAAATCTTTCTTTTTTTTTGGAAGGAGGGCAGGTGCAAGAGAGGGGAAAATTCACTTCTGAGGTAATAAATCAAAATTTGCTTGAAACTATTGAATCAGTGAAAATCTCCTATTTAGGGATAAAGTGAAGAGCTATTAGAACAGAGCTTTGTCATAAATTTCTCATACATACATAAATACACTTCTCAAAGTAATATATTCTCATGTTTAATAGATGTTAATTAAACATTTTATGACTTTATATCTTCCACTAAAAAGAGTACTTCTGGCCTAACTTAATAAAAGCAATGCATGAGTGTTGGCCCTTCACAGTCTTTAAGTGAGATGCCTTGTCATTCTGATCGCACAGTGTGAGGTGTTACGGCTCACTTTGTGGTGCAATAAAGTGGACTGAGCCAAGAATAAGAAATTAAGCTAAGTATTATTTAATATTTTCTATTTGTGATAATTACCTACAATAAGGCATATTTCAATGTTCTGTGAACATTAGAAGGAAACTAAACGCTTTTATTATCATTAGATTAGTGGTATATTGCTATGTGAAGTTACAATGAGAATTGTACAATTTCACCCAAATATGTGTTTCCATACCATACAAATTATCCATTCATCCCATTGCTGAAAACTAGTTGCTCCGAAGAGAACACAATAGATAGAATAAAATCAAATCATAAGAACTATTATAGCATCATCCTTTGAAGATAATGGAGTTCCTCTCTCTGTTTAGAACATGTAAAGGAGCTAAAATTTTTCATAGTTTAAGCCCTTATAAATTTCCTTACTTATGGCCTAGAAAATCTTCACCTGAAATAATGTTGGGGGAAAAAATTAATTTCTTTCAACTACCAACTACCAATACCAATGCCTGAATGACAGGGAGTTGGAAAAGTAAATGGAATAAAGAAAGGATTGGATGTCCCTGGTATCTCAGGAAAGGAGTAGTTTAAGTTTATTAAAATAATTAACATTCAAATTTATTTTCAACATCATTATTTTATATAAGAAAAACATGGGGCAGAATTAGCCTACTAGGAAGGTCTCCACCCACAGAAATCTTCAAAAAAAATAAAAAAGACACTACTTTTCTTGAAAATCATGTATTTAAATTTTAAAATTTAAAAAGAAATAAGGCTGTTGACATTTAAAGCATATTAAGATGAAATCGTTCTAAACTTAGGGCGGGCCCTAACTCCAACGGCTGGTTTCCATGTAAGAGGAGAGGACACAAGACACAGAGGGACAGGGGGACAGCATGTGACTCTGGAGGGCAGAGATCGAAGCTATGTAGGTACAAGCCAGGAATGCCAAGCACTGCCAAGAGCCACCAGAAGCTAGGAATAGGCAAAGAAAGACTCTTTTCTGGAGTCTTGGGAGGAAATATGGTCCTGTCGACACCTTGATTCAGAATTCCTAGACTTTAGAACTGTGAAAAGATAAAGTTCTGGTGTTTTAAGCCACCAAGTTTGTGGCGATTTTTCAGCAGTCCTGGGAAACGCATATTCATCACAGGTTAAAAAAAGATTATAGTTTCTACAAGTCTCTTTTCTTTTCTCAAATCTGTTTTTATTTCAAAAGACAGACTATTTTTTATGTATCATAACGTAACTCTTTTACCCACACTGACCTGAAAACATTAGACCACTGTCGGAGTCAGAACCAGAGCCCACATGGTCCGGGTTCATTATACGGAATAAAGCCTTCCTGAAGAGTTTAGAGTTTAAGGAGAAAAGGCAGTTTCCCTTACCCCATGGGGCCACCTGATACGTGTCAACATAGCTTCTTCAAATCACCCTTTCACACAAAGCAAGACAGTTGGTATCTGTGTGAGCCAGTTCAAAAGCACAAGGCCAAGAAGATTCGCTTAAACTTGAAAATGAATGAAGGTGTGAGTCCCAGGGGTAAGGGTTCTAGAGGAATTTAATTTCTCTAGGCAAATAGACCAGTTGAAAGATTGATAAGTAAGTATTAATATACAAGTGAGAGGGGGAAAGGAAAAGAGAGGAGGCAGAAAAAAATGTTCTCAGGTCCTAAATACAAAGGCAAGATTCAGAAATCACAGATCATAGGTTTGTGACTGAAATCAAAGAATTAAATGAATTCCATTTAGACTGTTAGCAAAACCTTTGGAATTCTCAACATTCACTTCTGAGACCCAGTTAGAGGAATTAGCATAAGCCCAGAGTTTCACGAGTAACAAAGAGTATATTTGGACTGGCTGTGATCTTAATTGCCCTGAGCACTACTCAATCCATTTGGGGTCTTAGTGCCTAAAGATAATTAAACCAGCCAATCATTCATCCAATCTACCCTGAACCCCTGTAGTATACAAAGTACTGTGGCAAGCATTGATAGCTTTTAGAAAATACAAAACAAAGGAAGACATCACACACTTGCTGACAGGTGTAAGAAATGTGGAAGTTAATGGCCAGATGTGAAAACCATAAGAACAGTGTTTTAGGGTGTGTTCAGACACACCAGGGCAGATGCAATGAGCTCCAGGCAGAAAATGATGCTAAAGTTGGACAAACCCAGGAAGGAGTGGAGGCTGGAAATGGAAGCGGGGCTTTGACACAGAGGCATAGTATTGGCCGTGGTATATTCAACAATCCAGTATGGGAGCAGTGGGAAGAGCTGAGAAAGGGAAGATTGCTCTGGCAACGAGGAGGCTCAGATGCCATACCAAAGAATTCTGGTTGCAGCCCTCAGGCAGGTAACACAATAGGCAAAAGAGGCAAGATGTGTGAACTATAGCCAAGGCCATATCTTGTCCTAAAAAACGATCAGCTATTTGGCCCAAGTTATTCTGAATGATGCCAAATGTTCCAATTTTTAATGTCTTCTCTAGAAATTGGGACTGTTCAGGCATTGAGGGTAGAAGGGATGGCAGCTAACAGAACTGGGAGCTGAACCTAAAGGATCCCTGGTCCCAAAGAGCATTTGTAGGGCAGTGACATGATCAGATGTATTTCAGAATGATCATTATAATTACCACTCTCTACAAGATACAATTGGAGAGGAACAGGCTGAAGCAGTGTAAATAAGTAGGAAGTAGTGTAAATAAGTAGTGTAAATAAGAAAGTGTAAGAGTGACAGAGATGGGAAGAGGACAAGATTTGACACATGGGTCACCAAGTGCGTTTGAAGAGTACGGAAGGTGGTCATTTATGTTTCCTTGGTTTCTGGCTTGAACAGCGTGATGGAATCAGACTAAATCAAAGAGGCGATCCCTCAACCTCTTTCTTTATACCCATAATCTTTCATCTGTAAGGAAAATAGTAACAAAGTTGATCAAGATAATGGAAGTGAAGTTTTTTTAGAAAAATTAAAATATCATAGACACCTGAAATAAATATATTTTTAAAACTTTTTAAAGATATCCTTACATGTGCTCTTAGATTTACTTCAGAATAATTTGGGGGAAGGGGGACTAGGTGTGAAGGGGAAGATTTGCATTTAGATGAAAAGGATGGGCATAACTGTAAAACTGGATGTTGAGTACATGTAGGTCATTTTGTTCAATTTCTTTGCATGTTTGAATATACGTAGATCAGAACCTGTCACACTAAAATATGCCACTTTGGTATGTTGATTATTTTTTTTTAAAGATTTTATTTTTATTTATTTTTAGAGAGAAGGGAAGGGAGGGAGAAAGAGAGGGAGAGAAACAGCAATGTATGGTTGCCTCTCACATGGCCCTCATGGGGACCTGGCCCGCAACCCAGGCATATGCCCTGACTGGGAATCGAACCGGGACCGCCTGGTTCCCAGCCCGCACTCAATCCACTGAGCTACACCAGCCAGGGCGTATGTTGATTATTTTGAGCTGAGGACCCGTGAGAAATAGCAGATGCAGGAAGGAGTCTCTGATCTCCCCTTTTTATCTAAAAACAGGACATAAAATTTTCTGCCAGAGGATGCCCTCCCTGACCAGGAAGAGAGCATTCTTATCACTGGAGATGGGGAAATAACACAGAGATAAAATAACCCTTTCTGGAGTTTCCACCATCGCTTTCCCACAGTTTGTCACCCCTCACTCAAGTCCCTTCCCCTTTGTCTCGTCACATCTCCATGATTTCTCATTCTTTGATGAAACGGCATATACGCTCTCAGGCCTATCCTATGTTTGTTCATTTCTTTTCTAGAAATGTTCTCATGCCATGTAAAAATATTAACACCAAATAAAAATGTTTATGCTTGTCTATCGTTAATCTGTCTTTGGTCAGTTTAATTCTCAAGCCCAGTAACAGAATCAGAGAAGGTAGAGAAAAAAGTCTCACCTCCCCTGTGGCATTTGACATCCCACTCAATGTGAGAACATTTTCTTTTCTCAATAACTACTATTTTGATGATGTGGCTTCAACAAAATTCCGATAAACAAGAAGTCCTTTTACAGCACATGTGTTCACAAATCCTCAACATTTAGCAATCAAAAGTTGTTATTTTAGTATATATTTATGGAACTCAGATTTCTAACTCCAAAGTCTACACTCTCAACTGAGAACCAATGGTCCCTAAATTTTTTGAGACTGCCCGATAAAGCATATTCATCATAAATATACAAGTGTCTGAATCAAAAGTATATTAACTATCAATAAAGTTTATATAAGATATTAAATCAACCTTAAAGTATTGGTACCATTTCTTTACATAACATATTAGGGATGAATTTAAATAATATAATAGGGACAGTTTAAAAAATCAAAGAAAAATTATAAGGCTTGTGTCTTGTATGAGTAACAATTTTTTGAAAATAAAAATGATGGCAAAGTCATAGAATCCTCTTGTCTTTAAGATATGTACCAGTGAAATGTCACAAGATAAACAGTCTCTTAAGGAATTCAAAAGAATGCCAAATTGTGTTTATTTATCAAAATCTTGCAGACATGATCCTTGAGTTAGATTTCTGGAATATAGAACTTAAGGTTTCTTACATATATAAAAATCCAGATTTGGGGACTAAGTTTCTCAACCCTTTTCAACTATTTTATTATGTGACATATTTCTCCAGTTCAATTTATAACTCCTAACTAGAACCCAATCAATGCTGAATAATTATGGAAAAATTAATTTTTTCTAAGACTACTTACCTTTACAAGCATATTAAGATATGTTTTAATTTTCTAAATGATTTATTAATGAAAATAAGAAATATACCAAGGAAGCTAAATCTAAAATGGTTTTTAATTCAATTCAACAATTATTTATAAAGAACAGCAAAATACCAAAGAACATCAGTGAGATAAAAGAATCATTGAATATATTACATAAAATTTATGTTTTATTGAATTTGCTAAAAAAAGGTGAATCATTAAGTAAAAGATTTATTTACTTATTTATTTATAAATTCATATACATGTACAAAAACACATTTTTTAATAAAACAAAGTATCTCTTCTATAGTGTACATCTTTGAACAAAGCCTTCGGGCACAAACCTTTTCACACATGTTGACAAACTTCCCACAATTGAAATTGTAAATAAAGTCCTGATGTGGAAATAACTTTGAAGTATTCTAGAGGGACCCCTAAAACATCTCAGAAGATTTCTTTCTTTCTTTTTTCTTTATTTTTGCATTCGTCACGCACCACAGTACATTTAAGCAGGACTTTAAGCAACTGTCACGCCATATGGGTTATCTGCAGGTCCCTGTTGTTGGGCGTATGTTTTCTGGGTGGGTTGAAGCTTTCCCCTGCTGCCAGACGGACGCCTCCACAGTGACAAAGAAACTGTTAGGAAATGTGTTTCCCACTCGGGGTATACCTTTCACAATGTCTAGTGACTGAGGCACCCACTCCACGGAGCAAATTTATACAAGACTTGACAGACAGCCCTGCAAACTTCTTGGAATTATCACTGACTCAGGCAAAGTCAAGAAAACTACTGGAAAAACTGAATCCAAGCAGAGCAAGTCTTAATTACATGAGATAGAATGAACTGATGGGAATGGTTACAATTTTCGTGATATTTCTGGTTATTTTTTTGTTTTCCAGATATAATGAAAAAAATTGCTAAAGCTAGCTGTATGACTTTTTCCTCCCTACCTGATCCCACTAGAATTTGTCTTGTTATGTCATGATACAATTAGGAAGTAATATATCTAAGATGATAGAAAACTATAGTCTAATTAAACATGAATTCTAGACATTTGATCCTTTAACAAGTTATATTGATACACTGTAAAAGATATTGTCAGACAGAAAACCACAGGCCCAAAATGGCATTATCCATGCCCATTATACTACACCTAGACTTAATACCTGATCTAACAGCAGTTTTAACCTCTCTCAGAAACAATCTCGGTCAACCAGTCTGAAATCTTCTTGCCAAACAGCAGTGAGGCAAGCTCATGTGAGACCTCTGCTTTCCTCCACAGAAAGAAGATGCAATCTGCATGATGAAAACCCTTCCTGGTTTCCCCCCCTAAAGAAAAGTGGCCTGGCCTGAAAGTATCCCTTTCTTTTCTTTGCTAGTAGCTCCCTTGCCCCACATTGCTTCCTGTAATGTCTTCCTGATAAGACTCACTCATTCCCCCTAAGGGAAGGTGTCCTTGCCTGAAAGAATTCTCTCTTAATTTCTCAGTTTAACCCTCTTTTTGTCCTATAAAACTGTCCATTCTGTACATCTCTTCTGAGTACCTTTTACACTTCTAGTTGCTAGATGGAATGCTGCCTGATTCATGAATCAATTAAAACCAGTTGGATATTCAACATTTACTCAATTGAGTTTTGTTTAACAGTATTAATATTTCAGCCTTGGAAAATGCATGATAGGTCAAAACTAAGGGTGTTTTATTGAAAATAAGAAAGCATTCTATTTTATTCTTGGAAGAAAATTCTTTTGGAAAGAATGTGAATGTACCTATAACATTCTATATCCAAAATATCTTTGTAGACCTCAGAGGCCTTATTAAAGAATGTACACAATAGCCCTGGCTGGTGTAGCTCAGCGGATTGAGCGCGGGCTGGGAACCAAAGGGTCCCGGTTCAATTCCCGGTTGGGGCATATGCCTGGGTTGCGGGCCATGTCCCTGGTGAGGGCCATGTGAGAGGCAACCATACATTGCTGTTTCTCTCCCTCTCTTTCTCCCTCCCTTCCCCTCTCTCTAAAAATAAATAAATAAAATCTTAAGAAAAAAAAAAAAGAATGGACACAATACACATTTAATTGTAGGATTAGATTATTGTTCAGTTTCTGAGTCACCTAATTGATACTCGATAGATATATGCTAAATGAGTTAATTAAATGAATAAACTCGATATGGTTTGAATTTCAGTAAATTTAAAATTATGGCCAATGGTGAATGACACTTTAAAGATGTTCAAAGGAAAAACAAAACATATCCAGATGCCAAAGAGCTATCAAAGAAAATAAAAAGCTGGACAGGAGCTAAAGCATTAAAAATAAATGTTATGAAGAAAAAATTATTGCAACACAGGAAAAGAGAATTGTAGAGAACCAGACTCAATTCTGAATACAACAAGGAAAAGTGAGAATTTGTAGCCAATGCTCAGGAAGGGGCGGGGCACACAGTGGCTAGAAAATTACTAAGAGGAAACATCAGGGGTAAGGAGGGATTCTGGTTAAACCAACCTAACAAGATGTTTGCTGAAGACAAGCCAGGGTGATCAGAAATCACGTGAGAGATAGAAGATTAGGAAGCTGATTAATAGGAGGATGACGTATTCTTGCAACGCCAACTTAGCAGGATTTTAGCTAGAACTAGACTGTACAACAGAAGTCACAGAAGCTCAGGGTTTGAGACCCAGCCAAAAAAATGAACGCAGTGAGTCTGATTCGTGTAGTCAAGTAGGGACCCCTTTGTCAGTCCCCCATCTTATATATGTTAAATGGTGCGCTTTAAACTTTAGTAAACTTAATATTATGGCTCATGGGGATACTTTAAAATAAAGATATTGAACAATAAGTGAATCATTCCATCCAGAAGCCACAGAGTTTGAACACTACTCAAAAGACAAATATGTCTTCTGTAGTTAAGCGTGAGGCACTGAACCTAACTAAGTAATTAATTTAATAAAGACTTGAAGAGTCTCTAAATTCTAGAAGCTAATTAAAAAGACAACAGCTTTGCTGGGGATGTGCTCTGTGATGCCACTTGTTAAATTCAGTGACGCCTGACCTGCGGTCAACCCAACATCCATCCGCCATAAACCCAGACCAACCATAGTTCTTCCGTGGCTACAGTGACTCGGCTGCCTAGCACAAATAGGTAAAGGGCTTAGTTAATACCAATCAAGTCAAAGTTTAAGAAGAATAATGAACCCTCCTATTGTTACCAATGTCTTGTACAATGAAGTTCAAAGAAGTATAGTAATTACAACATGGTCTATGGGTTTGCAACTGTTCAATTAGCAGTAATCAATGTTTCTCATCCCTTGACCAGATGACTTTTGTTTTTGATTTCTTTAAATTATCAACATTACATAGTTACTTCTTTTACATATGGAATTATATCAAGGATCCAAATGGCCACTATAGCCTAACCCAAACAGAAAATACCTACCTATTCATAAATTACTTTTGTCTAAAAGTGATAGGTACACAGCTATACCATTATACTAAGCACATTTAATAACGCTGAAGATAAATTCCATCAAAGAAAAAGATATGCGTTCAGCTTCACAAGATAATAAAACAGCCATTTTTTGCTCTTATCTATTTAAAATATCTGGGTCCCATAGAGATACCAGACTTCTTAGTGAGCACCTAGGATGCAGACTGATTTTTTTCTTAGAGTAGAGAACTGGTTCAAAAATCTGGTCAGAGTTATAAGTGGTTTACTATTTCTCTTCCTAAAAAGACTTGTTCTGCAGTCTGCCTTGAGCACAACTCTGGCCGAAGTCTCACGCAAACCATACACTTTCCCAACATATTTATCTGTCTTCACTTCTGAAGAACGTACGGCAACCCAGTGTAGGCCAGGTTTTTAGCCAGGATCCAGAGAAAAATAAAACCCAAATCTTTTATTATCCCTGTGAAATCTCCTGTTTCTTTGAAGAAGAAGGGTTTTGTAGTTACAGGTTCTTATGGACCTAAGGAATAAGTATCTCACTCTGAGGATCTTGCCTTGTACCTCTGGTGTAAACCTCTTTGCCTTGTACAGTTTTTAGTCCCTGTTCTGAGCCCAGAAATAACCTCTCAGTGACTGCTCCCACCACGCAGCCTTTCCAAACAGACCTGACTGCCGAGGTGTGAACATCTGACTGCCACCAAGGCTACCTCAAACATACCAAAGCGCTCATAAAAATTGTACTTACTTCTTCGCACCACGCACAGTTGGTGTTCAAATTTGAAATATGTTTGTGTCCTTTATGAGACTGGAGTGTCACTGTTGTGTCCCCAACTGCCAGTGCTGTGCCTGGTGCATAAGTACTTAATTGAACTGGTGAATGAGTGAATCTATCTATTGCACAACTAATCCTGTCATCAAATATTTTTTTTCCTTTTCCCCAGTTTCACCGAATTACTTTTAATCTTCTACATTGTCTCAAAGCACAAATTCAACTACTGGAAAAAATCCAATTTACACATTAACCAGATGAAGAATTGCAGAGGTGACAATCATCCACCTTCGTAACAATAGCTGCTTTTGACCTTACACTGTGACATGGGAAGGAAGACGTATTTTAGAGGTTACTCATTAGCAGGGTCTATAAAGATAACCCATTTGAATCTTACCTAATTTTATTTTCTCAGAACTGCCCTCAACTGCCATTATTTTTTAGCTCATGGTGTAATATAGACCAGGATTAGAATATGAGAGCCACATAGCAGCACTAGAAACATTCATTGGTGTCTCCCTTACACGGTCTTTTTTGCCCCTCTTCTTGTTACTTTTAACCTTTTTCTTGCTATCTTAACTGACTCTTCCATCTCATGGCTCCAACTCACGGCTACAGGGATTAAGAGCCTACATGCAGAAAAGGGTTGAGGCTTTATTTCCACCTGTAGCTCTATTATGGGACAGCTGGAAGATTAAAATTGTTTAATCTTCAGGTATTGCATGACTCCAAAAATATTGGTAATACCTAAGTCAATCTAACTCCTAGAGATGCTGGGATGGTGTATGAAATGCTGTCTATTAAGCTCTGTAAATCTGAAATGCAGCGTTATTTCCCCTGGACTACTTATTTTATTAAATCTTGCTTAATATGATTCATTTGCATTTGCTCCAAACTATAAGGCAGCTGTCATAAGGTGTGGAGAGAATTATTTTTAACCTATAGAAGCCAATATATGTAATTAGATTAAAGGTATCTAGAAAAATGTAGGGATTGTGAAATCCTAGTCCAAGAACACTGAAGAAAGATTTGCCGTGGATATCAATATTCTTCCACAATACAGAGAAGTCTGTGTGTAATAGCAGTAATCTAAGTCTCCTTTAAGAAATGTGGTCAGTGAAAAAGGGGGGATAGGAAGAAGAGTCATACCTAGAGAAATTCACTTCAAACTGTAGGAATTCAGTACAGTTATATTTATGTTTAAACTGCCCCTCTACCAGAAACAAGGAGGCTTCAAGGCAGATCAGATGCTTCTAGTTGAAGGAAACAAGCCCCGTACGTCGACCCTTCCACAGGAGACCTCCCTGGCCCCTCCACCCTGACATGGTTTCTGGCCCAAATCTAATTACAAAGAGCATTCCAGAGCAAAAACTGAATATCACCTAAGTAGTCCTATGTGTTTTAGGCAAAAAGAGAGGGTAATTGTAAACACAATTATCCAAGGAAGTAATGTAGACCATAAAATTCATTTTTGGGGTTGTAATGAGCGTTTTAAAAATAATAAGTAAAATAGACTGGAATAGAGTTGAATAAAATTGGATAGGATAGGAAGCTCCAGAATGCCATCACATATAGTAAGAGAGAGTATTATTTTATGAATCTTTTCTGTCATTTATATATTTTTATCTGCCTCCACTAGGTCACAATGTAACCTGTATTCTTTATTGTGGAATGGATCAAACTACTTTGACACACAAAAGCTTTCGAGTCTGACACACCTGGGTAGTTGCTTTTTTTTTTTTTTTTTTTTTGAGTCCTAAAAGGATCCCTTTCTAATTAAGTGGTCTTGGGCAAGTTATTAAATCTCTTTCATCTCTCCAGCAACCAGAATAGAATTCTTATCTGTCTGCAGACTCCTTACGGTATGTTTCTAAGTGACCAAAGTACTCGACTAACCAGTTTGGTGTTCTAGACGAAGCTCAGCAGACCTGGAATCTGACTTCTTAGTAGAAATGTGACCTTGCCCAAACTAACTTCACTGCATTTCTTTTTTATTTAAAAACGTGGATAATAATAACAACTATTTCATATGACTGTTGTGAAAATTTAATAAAATAAGGTATACTTAGCACAATGCCTGTGAAGAGTTTCAGAACCTGCCACCACAAAATATCTACTTTGGCTTATAGCTTATTTTGAGCTGGAGGGAAATGATTGAGCAAACAGCAGCAAGTGCTGAATGGGTTCCTAATTTCCCCATTTCTGCCCACAGCAGGATATAAGCTTTCTTATGTGAAAGGTGCCCTCCCTGTACCAGGAAAACGACATCTTAGAGGGCTCACTAAGAAATGGATCTATATCAACAAATGTACTAAGTAAACCTTCATTTTCCACCAGTTTCCTTCAAATATTCTAATCCCTTTCCCATAGTTCATTGCCCCTAGAAGATAAAACCCTTTTTCCTTTGTCTTGTCACTTCTTCAAAATTTATCATTCTTGGTTAAAAAGATATATAAGCTCTTGGTCCTAACCACTTCTTTGCGTGTTCATTTCTCCTATGAAGGTTCTCTTGTGTATGTGAAAATATTAATGTTTTTGTCCAGTTTAATCTGTCTTTTGTCTGTTCAATTCATAGGCTGCAGCTGCAGAACCCAAGAAAGTGAAGGAAAGTTCTTTTTCCTCCTGTACACCCAGCACACAGTACATACCAAATAAATGTAAGTTGTTTCAGTGTTATTATTATTAATATTAATCCCTTGCCTCCACCCTCTTCTGTATGAAAACATGAAAAAAGGAGGCAAAGTCCAAGACCATTTAATGATTCATAGACCTGCTCACATTAAAGCTTCTCCAGGAAACAAAAACCTATTTTGAAGCTAAATATGTAACTTATTAAGAAGTTGTTCTGGTGGAAATGACATACTCAGCATATCCGCACTGTGGTGGAGTCAAGTCTGATGACGGTGCTATGCCTTGGGAACAGCATTCCTCACCACACAGTGTGCTCTGAGTGGGAACCTACGCAGGAAAGTCTTCAAAGATCATGAAACCATCTCGGACCTTAGTGTGCGTTGCTTTATTTGGCTTCCTCTAAGAAAAAAACCTATTCAAGTTCAGACTTCAAACTGTCTTCCCTCAGCCCAGTTGAAGTATCTTCGTGATTTGCCAAATGTGATTTATCTGGACAGTTTTCAGTCTTTTAGATTGGATCAGTGGAATAAGTAAGGGGCATATAAGTGAGTGACATTGAAAATGAATAGAGCAAAACAAATGATGAATATAGAATCCAGATTTTTTTGGTGTTTATATATTAGTTTGACCAAATAAACTGGTCCTTCTACTAATTCACAAAAGAGGAGGAAGAGCAGTTACCAATAATCAAAGAAGCCATAGTTAACAAGTTAACAAGGCTATTAGCCTGTTTATTACATCTATAAGATATGTTACCATCAGTAGCTATAATTGTCATTATTAAAATAAACAGTACATCCAAAACATCAAATATATCGAAACGTGTGACCAATGCTATCCAAAGAGAAAAGTTAACTACATCAAACGTTTAATGCCATTATAAAGATGCATTAATATTCATAGTCATCTCTGTTCCTCCATTCCATAAAAACCTGAGCACATTTACCCTCATAGAGAAGAAGAGCAGACAGTTGGGTTGGTCTCCTGACAGCAGAAGAAAGCAGAAGTGTCCTAGGATTCTCATCCGAGACAGGAGAAGCAGAAATTCAGTTGCTGGAGTGACTTACGGTAACTGAGGATCTGGCTATTAGAGATAGGATGGGAGTGTCCTGAAGTCTGACTGACCCAATGAAAGGTAAAGAAAAGGAAGGAATTCTGAGTAGATGGGGAAATCAGCTGTGAAAATATCCAGGAACATTCATTAGGATGGGGGCTGTTCTGCTTCAGAATTTTTGAAGAGTTTGGACTGAATATGAAGTTAGGGGATGGACCAAGTGTAAAGTTGAGTGTTGGGGACAAGATCTTTATAAAACCTATTATTTTGCTGAAAATTAAAAATTAAAAAAATAAATTTCAAAGGCACATGGTCACTTGTCAACGTAATTACAAGGTAGTGAGTCTCCTAAGGTTGCATCCAATGTACTTAATGTTTACAGTTTTGACAAAAAAAAAATATTGTTTTATTCAACTTTGCAAGGCTTATTTGCTTTTAATTCTTAACATATAAGAGCTACAGTTGCAAAAATCCCAAATAGAGTAATATTTATTGATGACTTAAACTGCTTTAACCAAATGTGCAATATTTGTTATATTTTAAATGTTACGAGAGTACAGCAAACGTTTCATTAAAATGTCATTAAGAGAGTGTTTATAGAAAATCAATTTCAAACAAATCTCTGAAATCAGACAATCGACAGCTGATTATGAAGTCATCTAAGAATTTTCAGCAAACAATTAATTATGACATTTAAAGTTCTCAGTAACACGCTGGGATAAGAATTATCCTTATTTTCCAAATGAAGAAATAAGCATTAGAAATAATTAAATCAATTGCTCACAGACTAAATCTACCTAATTCTGATGCTCTTGCTCTTTACAAAAACTCTTGTGTACAAGTCACTCTCATTCTAAAGATAAAAATGTCAATCAAACACAAGACATTTTCTGAGAAGGGAGACTGGATATTTTAATTGTCTAGTAGAGTATATAGATGATGGACATCTTTTTGCTTGTATAACTATCCATTGTACTTCACAATTAGAATCAAATACACTTGAAAAATAAGAATTAAAACTTACTCTAAGTATTGTATCTTCAAAGGTGTGCAGGGCTCTACCTCTACACCATGTGCCTGTTTTGGGTTTAGCTAACTTTAAGAGACGGGTGACACCTTTTATTATTTTTTTATTCAACTTTTGTGTGTTGTGTATTTACACCAAATGATTAATGTGTTAGCAAGGCAATCGTTTACAAAGTTTTGATCAGGAAAATGAAAATACTATCCTCATATTTACAAACTTTCCAATGTTTAGAAACATTGGTTATGTTACCAAGGCTTTGTCTGGAATATCAAGTCTGAGAGACACATGTATAGATGCAGGTATGACCAAACAGCTTCAAGGAACTACGACTGACTTTATGTATGCCAATAGAATGCCCTCGGAAAAAATCAGCCTGGTACAAGGCTTATAGGGTTCTCAGCAGGCTTACCAGGTCAGTGAGGAAGGTCACTCCATGGCAGGTACAAGAACCTCAGGATATTTGGGGGACTTTAAGGAGAGAGGAATTAACCCAAATCTAAAGGTATAATAGGCAATGTCTGGTGGCAAATATTTGGCTTGGCTTCTTAATACCAAGAAGCTGTTAAAAGTCCTACCTGGATATTTCTTATAAAAGTTTCAACGAAAAAGATTTAAAAGAGCCTATCTGACCAATTGCTATCCTTGCTACATTGCTATAATCGGGGCAAGTTTTTGGAAATTAGATTTGTTTTACAAATAAATTACTTTTAATATGGCTATTTTTGATGAAAATTGGGGTGATATTAAGAGAAAGAAAATTATGTTTCTAGAGAAACTGTAATACATACTTGTGGATTAAATTCTAGTTCTGTTCATTGTCTTTAAGGGTTTGTTTTCCACCTGTAAACTGGACTGGATCCTGAATTCTCCTACTGTCTTCTAATATTTGGCTACAACTATCCCACTAATGTTTCCCATTTTTCTCCTACTTTTGACTTGGAGCCATTGAGAACTAAAGCTACCCTTCTCCTGAAGCCCTACAAACTGAAGCTGAACCACCTGATTTAAACTTAAGAGAGATCACCACAGTGGCCCAGGTTTAGACGGTCTTCATGCCTGCCTATTGTTGTATAAGCTGTTCTGAAAGTTTACCTGAACACCCAGTGACATCACAGGAGTCATTCCAAACCGCAAAAGATGCTTTGGCTCTAATATCTAGGAAACTTCTAGTCTGGCTACCGCCAAGGCCCAGAAGCCAGTTTATACTTAGCTCCAACCACTGACCTTTGTTTGTCTTTCGTTTCCATAGAAATGCCTCATTAAATACATGGCGGCATTCTTACACAATAAAGACCCTACTGGAACTCCGCTTACATCACCACCTCCTGAAATGAACTTAACGGAACTGACCCCTTGTCAGGACTAACTGGTTCAATGAGATAGGACAGCCTACAAACTCAGCTTCTGGACTCAAACTTCCAGAAGGTTCAAAGGTGGAACTGTAGGGGAACAAGATTTGCCACCCCAAAATGTCTCTCTTTGGCATGAGGATTAATTTAGGCTGATAGTTTTTAAGAAACAGAAGACTTGGAAAATGTATCTTATTACCTGCACCTTAAGGGCCTAAAAGAATTCAGATAAAGGGTCTGTTTTGGGAAGAGAGCTATCACCAGAGATATCTACAAAGAAGCTGGGCCAGTTGTGGGGGCGGGGGGCGCCGCACTGTCTAGAGATCGGAATCTTCTGTGCCCCATTGTCTCTGCATAGCCCAGTGAACATTTGTCTTCCAAACTTTGCATTTCAATCTTCACGGGGATTACCTTCCTCCACTTTCAAGGCCCAAACCACTACCGCCTCTCCTTAGCTCAGAATGGTTATAAACCTCACCTGCCTGATTTATCAGTGGGCCCCAGATTGTTACGGAACCCCTGTAAATACCTATGTACTTAAACTTGGTCCTTTTCTTCTGTTAACTTGTCTCATGTCAATTTAATTCTTAGACCAGACAGAAGAACCCAAAAAGGTAGCATACAAGTTCTTCCTCCCTGACACCTTCTGACGTTACCAACAGTGATTAATTGAAGGACAGTCTTGTTAATAACTTTCTTAGAAAATATAATAGGGGATGATGTGTAGTCTGGGGCCAAAATTACTGCACACACACATTTTGTTGACATACAAAGGTCAGTCAGGAAAAAGTCCAGTTAATATAGAAGTTAATATAAAAGTCTTGTTAATATAACAAGAGCAGTTTGCGTGACGTCATTGTGACCTGGCAGCCGAGGCGAGTGGACCGGATTGCGCATGCGTGAGCAATGACTTCACTGTACTAGTCAGTGGGGGTGGTAGACGCCATTGAGTGAGCCATATGTTCGCTCAATGTGGCCATCACATTCAAAATGACTGCAAGTACAGCAACAAATCTACATCAAATTTTGCGTTAAGTTGAACATTTCTCTGCAGAAACTATTCGAATGACTCAGAGGGCCGCAGCTAGGGGCCACTGGTGATTGGCAGCTTCATTACGACAGTATGCCCACTCATGCATCATGTCTTCTGCAGAGCTTTTTGGTGAAACATCACATCACCCAGGTAACTCATTCCCCCTACAGCCCAGATTTGGGCCCTGTGATTTCTAGCATTTCCCAAAACTAAAATCACCTTTGAAGGGAAAGAGATTTCAGACCATTGATGAGATTCAGGAAAATGTGATGGAGCAGCTGATGGCAATTGGCAGAATTGTGTGAGGTGCCAACTTTGGCACAAGGTGCCTGCTTTGAAGGGGACTGAGGCATCATCGTCCTATGTACAAGGTTTGTTGTATCTCCTATCTTCTTCAATAAATGTCTCTATTTTTTATATTCATGGCTGGACACCTTCTGGACAGATCTCGTAGATACATTGAGGAAACAGAGGACAAAGAGCACCAACCTTAAGTTGAGTCTAGCCTTAGTCCCAAATCTCAGATGAGAGCTGAATAATGATTGACATTTTAATACTTTTCCTTTCTTTTCTTCCCTCTCCCTTCTTCCCTTCCCTTTCTCAGCACTTTATATGACATAAGAATACATTCAATCCTAATAATGACAAGTATTATTCCTATTTTACAGATGCCACTAAGCTTTTTTTACTTTAGGTCAACCAAATTTTTGTTGAATCTTTTAGGGCTCACAAATTGGAATTATATCTATCCCATTGGCAAAGTCCTGGAGGGCCTTAGTTCAGCAGTTTGGGTGAGGAAAATAAACCAGTTTTAGTGAGCCTTTGTGGGTTTTTCAGCTCAAGAGATTAGTCTCATTAAAAGCTGGTTTGAGTGATGTGTGGGATGTTTCTGGCTGTCTTCAAAGATGTAGAATAAGCCCTGGCTGGTGTGGCTCAGTGGTTTCAGCATCGGCCTGTAAACCATAAGGGTTGCTGGTCCGATTCCCAGTCAGGGCACATGCCTGGGTTATAGTCCAGGTCCCCAGTAGGGGGTGCACAAGAGGCAAACACAAATTGACGCTTCCTCTCTTTCTCCCTCCCTTCCCCTCTCTCTAAAAATAAATTTTAAAAAAATATTTATAATAAAATTTTAAAATCCATGAGAGAGAACTTTAAAAAATTACCCAAAGAAGTGTGGTTGGAACCAAGGTCTCAAACCAGAGCTCCAGGAACCCTCAGTAGCCGGGTGCCTGCAGTTAAGCAGCTCTGTAAGCAACTGAACTCAACTCCGCCCCCTTCCATATTCCTACTAGTGGCAAAACTGGGGACTCTCCATTATTTGTCATATTCCTGCCAGATTAGCTGGCAAAACAAATATTTCTCTCTTTACCCAGAAATAATGTCATGTATTTCCCATAATTCCTTTGCACCTACATTCTAGGACTTGCTGGTCTCTCCAAACTCTTATCACTCATTATTTTCCAGTTGTGCAATATGTTCTTATTGATGCCTTCAGATTTCCTCTGTACCCTGCTTTTCTCTTCTCTGCTTAAAGCATTCTGATAGACACAGCAGTACTCTGCCCACTTTGGTTTTGATTCTGCTTTGATCGCTGTGCCCCAAAGATTCTCTTGGCTATAATCTCAATAACCCAGTAAGTCCTCTCACACTACCACCAAGGTCTGCCATCTACTTATTTGCAATTAATTAAAACTACTTCATGATTCTGCTCTTAACTGACCCACAACCTCTGTTAAGATTTCTTTCTCTCTTACTCCAATTCCTTAGCTATTTTACTTCTATTTAGATTTAAATGATATAATCATTTAATGGATTCGCACAGTGTCTTCAGTGATCGCCTCATTGAGAATTGCAGACACTGCAGAAGAATACTGAAGAGATGCTCTAGAGCCACTGGGGCATCTCAAACCATACCTCAGGTTCCAACTACTTAATGTATTGATTCAGCCATTTAAAATGGAGTATTGTTACATGCCAGATGTACGCACGAGGATACCACAGAGCCCAGACTCTACTGTTCTGGAGCTTGCATTCTGGTAGGAGAAAGCAGAAAATGAGCAAATAAGTAAATAATCCCAGGGTGATGAATACTGTCTTCGTCTAGCTGGGCTGCTATGACAACGACCACAGGCTGGGTGACTTAGAAACAGCAGGTGAGGGCCCTCTCCTGAGTCACAGGCTTCTTGTGTTATCTCTACACGTGGAAGGGCCTAGGCAGCTCCCTGGGGCACCTTTAGAAAGGTGCTCATTCCATTCATTAGGGTCACACAGATACACTAGTCACCTCCCAAAGGCCCCACCTCCTAATACCAACACATTAGGTATTGAAATTTTAACATAGGAATTTTGAGGGGACACAAACATTCATGCAATAGTTATTACAGAATTTAAAAAGAATGAGAAAGAGAACAACTGGTGCTGAAAAGGCAAGTCTTTTCCATTTTAAGGTGTAATATGCAATCCCAACACTTCCTCTGGAAATTGAGTCTTATTTCCCCATACTCAAGCTGACACTGTATTATTATACTTTGTTAAGTAATACAAAAATTCTATCTCATTGTCATTTAAATAATAATTTCTTTTACTTTGAGAAATTGAGCCATTCATATTTTCTTTACAGTGATTTCAATGTTCATGTCCTTTTGCCATGTTAGGTTTGGGTCATTTGGAATTGACTTGCTTGAGAGCTCTTTACATATTATGTGAATTAGCCCTTTGTTGTAAGTTCCAAACATCTTTTTCCAACTTGTATTTTGGCTTGCCCATGGTATTGTTTCCGTGTAAAAGATAAGCTCCTCTTTTATGTTGCGTCTAAATGTTTGGAGACTGAATGGTACTTAGGTCAGGCTCCCCAGCTGCCGACCCTAACATGAGGTTTCACGTGCAAGTGATTTATTAAGGAAGTTTCCTCAGGAAAAACTCTTAAAGAAAGAAGCAGAAGGGGAACGAGCCAAGAGAGGTTGCAACTTCACATAAAGTCCTGCAGAGGGCAGCGTTTGCCCGATCATACAGGGGATCCAATGCACGCTGCCAGAGGCAAAACCAGGCCGAATTATTGGAGGAGGGTGGGAGGGAAGGGTGGGGACGCACACCGAATCTGGGAGAAGGGGTGTACAAGGGACAATAAAAAGGACTTTGGGAGAGCTGTGTGGGCAGTGGCATTTTAACGATGTGCGGGTCAAGGGTCAATGAAAGGGAAGAATAGAAAAATTCAAAGCCAGCATTTGACCCAGTAACTCACGTAGAATTTTTCTCCTGATGGTGCCAAGTTATTGGGAAAGTTGATTTTCACACATTTGAAGGGTCAGTAAGTATCTTTAGATGTATATCTTCGGAGTCTGTGGAAAGAGGTAAAGCCTTGAAAAGGGGACACTTAGTCTTGGTTGAGGAACACAGAATGTAGTTTGGCATCCTTATTAATAAAGGGCATCCTTGTTACATTTCTGGCATAGCTGGAAAATAGCCCCTGAGAGTGACTCTCATTAGTGTCTCAGACTACTTCCTGGAGAATGCTTAGGCTGCACTAAGGACATGTCTTTCACAATCCTCTGTGAAATAATTTTTTTATTGTTAACACTATCACAGGTGTCCCCCATTCCTCCCTTCACCCACCTTTACCCAGCCCCCTTGCCCCGCAGCCTTCACGGCTCTGTTGTCTGTGTCCTCGGGCTGTGCATACATGCATACATGTTCTTTGGCTAATCCCTTTACCTTCTTTTTACCTCCTCCCCTCTGAGATTCATATATCTGCCAGTCTGTTCCATATATCCATGCCTCAGGATCTATTTTGGTTGTCAGCATTTATTCATTAGATTCCACACATGAGTAAGGTCTTACGGTATTTGTCTTTCTTTGACTGGTGTATTTCACTTAGCATAATGTTCTCCAAGTCCATCCACGCTGTCGGGAAGGGTAGGAGCTCCTTCTTTTTTACAGTTGCGTAGTATTTCATCATGTAATCCACTTTTTTATCCACTCATCTACTGATGAACACCTGGGCTGTTTCCAGATCTTGGCTATCGTAAGTAATCCTGCTATGAACAGAGGGGTGTGTATATTCTTTCTGATTGGTGTTTCAGGACCTTTAGGCTATATTCCTAGATATGGAATCGCTGGGTCAAACTGAAGTTCCATTTTTAGTTTTTGAGGAAACTCCATGCTATTTTCTGCACTGGCCTCACCAGTCTTCATTCCTAGCAACAGTGCAGTAAATAAAATTAATCCTGTAAGGTAAGTATCAAGCACAGAGCATTTGAAAGAACCTTATGACTCTTTGATGACAAATACTTCTCTAGCACAGAGCATCACTGAATTTAGGGCTGACCGCTCCCAGTTGTAAGCCCAGGCATGCCCATGGGTAGTAGCGTTTCCCTAGAATGGAGGGGAGATCAAATAGTGAGACTGACAATCCTTAGTCTCTTTATTCTTTGTAGAGCGGAGTCTTGGACCATCTGCCTCCAGAGGGCAAAATGAATTAATAATTTTAATAGGGAATAATGGCATATTTCTCAAGTCCAAAGAGAAATACAGACGGCACGAATACACACAAATTAAAATTAGTATATGCTCCTCAGCGAAAGAGTAGAGTGCCCTGCTACCTTTAGGTGCACAAACACAGTGCAACAGGTTTTACATTAGAAGTACATTTATTGTTCATTTTGCCTCGACAAAGGAATTGTACGTTACTTTGGGGTAGCCATAAATTTCATTGCAAAAAATTATTTTTCTCAGCATCTTAACAGAATGCAATGAGTGGTCTCAATGATGACCTAAGACTTACTTTCCAGACTAGATCCCACAATTAAAGTGAAAAATTTATGGTTCCTGGTCCCACAGAGAAAACCAAAGTGTCAAGTTCATAAATGAATGTTCAGTAACATTAAAAATATTTCAAGTTCTTAAGATTAGCAGTAAAAACAAAGGCAGTAAGTGTATAAATATTTAATTCTCTGGTAAAAACAAAAAACATACCACCAACATTCAATTTGACAATTTATTTTTCCCACTGTTTTATTCTTTGATTTTAAATTATAATGGCATAACAGCCCTGGCTGGTGTAGCTCAGTGAATTGAGCGCGGGCTGGGAACCAAAGGGTCCCGGTTCGATTCCCAGTCAGGGCACATGCCTGGGTTGCGGGCCAGGTCCCCCAGTGAGGGCCATGTGAGAGGCAACCACACATTGCTGTTTCTCTCCCTCTCTTTCTCTCTCCCTTCCCGGCTCTCTAAAAATAAATAAAAATAAAATCTTTGAATTATAGCATAACAGAGCTGCTGCTCAAGGCTTAGAGTAAGACAATATCTAAGAAATTCGAAGGGAGGAGGGGAGAGGAGAGGATGCAAATAAATGTAATTGAACAAAAAATAAAATAAAATAAAATAAAATAAAATAAAATAAAATAAAATAAAAATAAAAACGTTCTACCAAAAAAAAAAAAGAAAGAAATCGACAGCACTACATGTGTGTTACTTTACATGTGATGTGCATGGCTTCGTAATGGCTTCCTGTGCCCTCCTTTCCTTGACGAGATTATCATTTCCTTGAATTTAGTTGGTTGATCACCTATGGCATTTGTATCCCTTAGAGTTCCATAGCCGGTAGGTGCTTAGGGAGCTTTAGATTCATTTAGCCATCTCTAGAAAATCATTCTGGAATATGATTAGAAATACTTTTCTAATGTATAGGATCATGAGTTTTCCTCAACATGATTAGAAAAAAGTCATAATGACATCTAAACAAGATCAATGTATTTTAGACATCTTTTGACATCAGCCTATAGAAACTTCCTCAATCCTTTATAAAACTGTTATCCCCTTGTACAAATGTACTGTAATTCATTCAACAAGCCCCATATTGATGTACATATGGGTTCTTTCCCCCATTATGTAAAAATTTATTTGTTGACAAAACCAAGGTATTTGTCCTGTAGAGTTCCCTGGGATCTGAGTTTCGATCATTACATCCTTGATGTGTTGTTTTCTGTTTTTCAATCCTCACCTGAGGATGTGTTCACTGAATGATGTCTGGATGTGTTCAAACAGAAAAGGGGAGAGAGAGAGAAACATCTGTCTGTAGCCTCCTATACATACCTCGACTGGGGATTGAACCAGTGACCTAGGTTTGTGCCCTGGCTGGGGATCAACCCACAGCCTTTTTTGGTGTACAGGATGATGGTCCGACCTACTGAGCCCCTGCCCAGGTTATTGTTTTGCATTTTTCTTTGTTTTTTTTATGTTTCCTATGAATTAGTAGAGGCCGATCCGAGTTGGAGCTGATTTTTATAAGGATTATAATCTTGGAAGGATTAACATACTTCAATTAGGTGGTACGTAATGTCTGGTTTTATCTTTTTGTGTAATGTTAGCAGCATTAAGAATCAGGGTCTAGATCTGTTAATTAATTAGAAATTGCAAAATGGTTATATTCTGTCATACCCTCTTCGTTCATCGGTTTCAATAAGAAGAAACATCTTCCTCTTCACTATTTGCTTACCCTGAAGTGTAGTCCATACAGACAATGTATAAAACTGATTGATTCTTTCCCTTTATTTACCTGTTTTCAGAATGATGTGTTGGTTTCTTAATAGTCTTCAAAGGTGGTCGGTAAAGCTTTTCTCTTGTATCATTTTGACCTCATGGATTTAAATATAATTGATATATTTCAATCCACTGCAGTTACTTCTTTAGTGATTTTCCAATTTTTGCCTCTTTGTCAGTAAGAGTCTGACTCTGAGTTGGCTAGTGAGCTTTTGTGTATAATCCTAGTGATCTCTGATATCATTCTTGCTTTGTGGTATAACAAGGTGTTCCCGACTCACCTTGTACATTTCCCTCTCTTAGGGCTGGGACCAGACATGTTCCTCAGAGATTCTGGTATTTTTCAAGGGTAAATGATATTTACACATTTAGATTATGAGAGCTAAGTGTATATTGTTAGTAGATTGATTAAGTAATTTAACAGTTTTTCTTCCATAGGGTCACAAAAAAAACCGACTGCCTGATACCAGAATCACTGTACTTGTGGGCTATGCTTCTCTGTAAAAAGGACTTTGGTGCAAATAAGTCTTCTGTAGTTTCTACTGAGATCTAATGAAAATTTTATTAACTAGTTTATGGTCAAAAGATCAGGGTTCAAGTCTGGGCACTTCTGTACAATATTAAGTCATTTTACTACTCTGAATCAGGCAATGTCTTCTACCTATCACAGCTTTTATAGGGCCAATAATGAAAGTACTTGATAATAATCGTTGATATTTACCAGTGCGATTTTATGCTAAGTATGTTACCTACTTGATATTAAACCAATATAAAAGGACAAAAGATAACATTATTACCTTCCTTTAATGAAAGAAAACATGGAAGGTTAGGAAGTCTGAGTATCTCGCTATTTCCATGAAGGGAAGTTAGAAAGATCCTAAGAAGCTGTGGCCAATAAGCAGCCTAGGAGGCGGATTTCCTACCCAGAAGCATTGAGCCAAAATAAGTCCACGGAGAATCTACAGCTGGAGAATGTGGAGCGTGATTAAATATAATCAGTAGTGGTAGCCCCAAATAATAAAAAGTGCATTAAATTCCTGGCCAAATGCTAAACAAATGCATTTGAATTCCTTTTCAACCAGACTTCTATTAGAAAGAATTTTTGGCAACCTGGACTTTACATAGGGCTCTTTTACAAACTGGCTCCTTGTGTTTGCCAAGAGATTTACTCTCCTCAGGCCTCAGCTTCTCGCAGAGGAGTTAAACTATGTGACTTCCGAGACGAATGTGCAGGATAAGAATAGAATAGGAAGGCTTGAGAATGGCTTTGCAATACTCACTAGTAATACGCAGAGTTTTAAAAGACCCTTCTCACATGCGGATAGATTCCACTTTGACTCAGGTTTCTGAGTCACCCGTCGATTCATTCAAAATACACATTGAGAACCCACCATGGGCCAGGTACTATAGCAAGTAGTATTTTAGCAGTGAGCAAAGTGAAGTCCTCATAGTCCGAATTTATACTGGTATTTTAGTGAGGGAAGACAGAAAATAAACACATACATAATATATACTATTTCAGATAAATGCTACAGATCAAAGAATAAGCAAGGGAAGCCGATGGTTAAGGGAAGTATCCAGGTCCAGTTCCCTCCTAATTCCTTGGATACACCAGGCCCCCTACTTCACGTGTACCAGCTGACTCGCTTACCTGACATACTCTTCCCCCTGCTATCCTCAAGGCTAATGCTCCCTGATTCAAACAGTACCTGCTCGATGAAGCCCGACACATGGAAAGTCCCACCCTCTCTGCTCCCTGTTGTCTTTCCCATGTAGATCTAACATCTGATATAAATTGCTTATTTGTATGTTGAATGTCTGTCTCCCGCAGCTAAAATATAGATTTCAAGAAGACAGGGATGTATTTCAAAGCCTTGAACAGTACTTCATAAGAAGCAATGCTTAATAAATCGACTAATGTACAAAGTAATAACTGAATGAATGAATTAGGAGAGTGACCTGGAAAGTCATCTCTGATGCCATGTCTAAATAGTAAAAGCTTGATGTTTAAAAATTGAAACTTAAGGAAATTGTTAATTAAATCATGCTACATCCAGTTGACAAACAATGTGGCCTTAAAAATTATATTTAAGTTATATTTATGAAGATTATCAAATCATATGAAAACTACTTACAACATATGGTTAAGTGAAAAATACAGGAGGGAAATATAGATGTGTTATCTTACAACCATATTTTAAAAACAAGTCTTTAGAAGGAATGTTAGGAAGAAATGCACCAAATTTACCAATATATGTTTTTGTGTTTATTGGCAATTTTCTTCATTTTTTTCTATTTTAAAAATGTTCTATAATGTGATTTTATCACATTTAATATGAAAATAAACTTCCATTTTAAAAGAGTTAATCTGTGTAATGCTACCTCTTCTGGTATTATAACAGTTTTTTTTTTGTTTTTTATATTTTACATTTAGAAACTGACCTTAACTATATCTGTAACCTCTGATAAGCAGGGACCCAGAGTTGGAAAAAACATGCCTAAATTACAAATGCTTCATAGAAAGACAAAAGAGGTGAAGAAGATTGAATCAGCTCTCATGCCTTCTAAATTAGCATCATACCCATCTTGAGTTTACCTTGTAAGTAGATTGTCTCCTAGGGAAGGAAATCTTATCCGTTGAGCATACCCCTCAAGAGAGCACCAATGCATAAGAGATTATAAATAACATCAGAAAGAGAAAACTGCCCGAGATTCTGTTTTATCCTAAGTGTTTTCATTATTTTGATGATCAAGGGAATATAGTTGAAGATTATAAACATATACTAAGAGCCAAAGTATGCATGGGATGTGTTATTCCATTTACTCCTCAGAATAATTCACTGAGATAGAAATTACATGACCAAATTTTAGATGAGAAAAGTGGGGATATAGAGAACTTGTCTAGGGTCACATAACCAGATAGGTAGTGAATCCATGATTCCAATTAGATTCAAAATGACTGTAAACTACACTCAAAGTTCATAAACGTAGGCCCAAAATATGGAATATTGCTGGGTAGACCTCTTTCCCAATAGCGCTTCTAGGTCCCTTAAATGTGCTCGTACTTATTAAGTATTTTTTAAACAATGTTTTTTGCTTGCAAAAGACACCAACTGTGTTTTTATTAGTATGGCTCCAGCTTCCGCATCCAGAGCAATGGCAGCGGTGGGAAGCATGAATATTACCCTGAAGCCTTTCACGGTATTTAAATTGCCGCAGTCTGTGAGGGAAGGACTCAGTGGCTGAGAGGGGCTCCACGTTGGAGGAGATACCCTTGCAATGAATTGGGAACAGCTCTCCTTGCCTCAGTCCCTGCACCCTTGTGAGAAGCCACGTCAAGAAATGTTCTTCACTCAATGAGCCCAGGCAGGTAGCAGAAGCCCAGTTTGAACCTAAGTTAGGGTGGAAACAGGAACTCCGCATTTGATGCTGTTCGGTGGGCCGATGGCCAGGTCACATCCTAAGATGACCCTATCCATTCAATCAGATGATTACTTAGTAATCTGGCCTTCACTAAATGGCCAGCTGGAAAACTAGTGTTTGAAATCAACAATTTGATATGTATATGGATAATTTTATGTATATACTGTATTTATATGAAGACTAAAATATATTAGTTCTAGTTTTAAAACAATTTAAAAATTCCAGTAAGGAAAAAGAGTGCATTGATTTTACTTGTGGACCTGGGATCTTAGCGAAATTGAAGCTAAATAAAGTGTTATGCTCCTATTTGTGTTGAATGACATCCATAATGTCTACTTATAATACCTCTCAGTGGATTCCACAAGAGAAAAAAGGTCATGTTTATCTCTTTCCTAATTGACTGCTGTGGAGACCACACAAGTCCCTTTGAACTTCATTACCTCACAACCGAAGGCTCTGATAACCGGCGGAAACCAGCAGGCACAGTGTTGCGAGACAACCACAGAAAGAGGAAACCCCGGAGCAGCCATCAGCTGTCCTCATTTCTCTGCAGTCAGCCCCTTCATATCCCTGATAACAATGACAGGAAAATTTCTCTGCCATCACTGCCAGGTCTGTATCAGACGCTTCTCCTTTCACATCAAATTCTCCATCCTCCGAGGCCTCTATGTGGTAACTTGCAGGGTTCAAGTGAAGGTAATCCGGAGCACTCCACATCTTCCTCATGCATCTCCCATTGTTCCTGCAGAGGTGAAGGCTGCACATCTCAGCGGCTCTGGTCACGTTGATTATGTAGCTCCCTAAATCGGAACTCACAAACTGCTTCACCTTTGTGCAGTTGCCCTAGACATGTAGAAACAAAAGGCTTTTAGCGGGTTTTTTTTCTGGTACTGATAGGGTTAGAGCATTCTAGGCCCACAATATAGCAACTCCTTGGACTTGGTTGAGACCTGTCTGCTTGGTTCCAGTTGGTGAACTCAGGCTCAGGAATTACAGCACAGGTGACCTAAATCACAAAGGACAAAGATCCAAGAGGCGGGAGATGGAGAATATGCTATGGTAGAGCCAAGCAACTGAAATTGTAAATGGGTCCCACAGCCAGCATTATGTGACCTTGACTTCTCTCAAATTACATCCTTGTTCCTTCTCCTAGTTCCCAAGTTAACAAGTGTGAAAGAAAGAAGAACAGATCTAGATTAGAACCATGCCAGACTGCTGTTCTTCTGCTCCCTTTCAGGTCTGTGGCAGCTTTCATGGTTGTGTTAGAACCTGAATCATCACATTCTACCCATTTATTGTTGACTGTCAATGTGTAGCCTTCTGGATTTTCCTGTTAATTATGCTCAAATATCAGTTGCCCAGGGTTCTGATTGTCGGTACACAATTTAAACAGAGAAAAGCCCAGAAGGATGACTAGGACTTTTGTGTGTGGGGGGTCCTCTCGTGTGTTCTCAACAGAGCCACCTGGGTTTGCAGTCAGCTTTCTGACCAAGCTCTTCCAGAGGGAAAATGTCACACCTGGAAAGACAGGAATTAATTCTCTCATATGTGGACAGAGGGGAATTTTAACCTTATATTGTCACAAATAGTTTCACAAATGACATCTTGGTAGCAACAAATTGAGACTGAAATTCTAGGAATATCAGATCACTGTGAGCTTGCCAAAAGAAATTCAATTTAACAAAAAATGTTGAGGATACAAGTCAAGGCAAAACATATCACACTATAGTGATATAAGCAAACAGCATCGGGAAATACAAAAGAGATTGTGATTAATGCACATTAGTAAAAAGTAGGAATACTTACTTCTTGGAGTAATAGCATCTAAGTAGGGGGAAATTTGAAGAGACATATAAATCTTATTTTAAATGCTATTAATTTTCAGCTAATTTCTTCATAGAGGAAATATAAATTCAATGTGAAGATGCAAGATACCATCTGTTTCTACTTCTCAAAATAGGATATAACACATTTTGTGTAGTGGCTGGGTGCAAGGGCTCCAGAGTGAAACTGGATAGCGCCAGCTGCACCACTAACTAGCGTAACTAGCTGTTCCTGCAGTTAGATTTCTTCTCTTCTTTCCTCAGCTGTGAATAAGGATGGTGCTCCCTACAGGTTGTCATGACAAGTAAGTGAGAAAATACAAAACAAAAAAGCACTTAGCACAATTCTAGCACATAATAAATATTCCACAAATGTCAGTGTTTTTTTTACTATCTTAATAAAAGATTATATTTATTGAGTTCCTTCTATGTCTCAGGCACTATACGGACTTTTTCCTAAGGCTAGTTTACTATGGAAGCCACAAGACCTGATTAGTGAGCTCTATAAGAAAACAGAGCAAATTCTTTCAACAATGTTAACTAAAGCCTCAAGGTGCTGTCTTACCTTAGATGAAGTTAAATTCATGTCTCCCCAAATAACGATGCCTGCAGCTCCCAAGGCAGCGCTTTCTCCAATGGTGCTGATTAGATCTTGCTAGATAGAAGACAGTAGAGGTTATTTGAATATAAAACAACATGCCAGGAATTAAGATTAGAGGCTGAGTTCAATCAATTAGAAGAAAATTGTTTTCTAGTTTCTTAGAATAATGAAAATGTTGAATGAGCCAAGGCTCAGAAATGACACTCTATAGTCATATGGAAAACCCTATTAAAGATGTTTAAAGAAAAACTTAATGCTTAGCCAAACAAGATATTATTTCGAAGACAATTGGCCTATAAATAGCCGCCAAAAGTTGTTTATATGTACGTGATCCAGAAACAGAATCCAAACGTTTTCCTTCTCCAAATGTGAGGAGCGGCTCACGTCCCTCTTAGCTACCTTACCTTTTGGTTTGCAACAATCCCCCGAGAACTTGGACTCTGCAGTGACTCAGAGGGTTTGTGTCATTTGGATTCCCAAGTCCAGGCAAAGGAACACAGTGTTAAGGACCCGAAGGCTATGATTGGGTCTAGCCCTTATATTTGGTCCCTGAAATTATTTGTGTTTGATTTCAAAGTACCTGACTTAATGTCCTTTATTTATGACTCATCAAGTCATGGTAAGGCTGCCCAAGTTTTTGCCAATATGGTTAACACAGGCGAAAATGCAGTTTCAGTAGGGGGAATTTGGTTTTGCAATCCCAAAAGATCACTGTTTTAGTGTTTAAAGATTAACATGGATTGAGGCCATTTCAGAGGAAATTAAGAGTCAAATATATGCAGTTCATTTCCTACATTAACTTCCTACAGTAGGTTTCCTAAATAAATTTGTTATGTTATGACATATTTCCCCACTGTTTAGGATATTAAGCATTCATCTTTTACTCCAGGGATGAATTTCCATCAGTTATATGCTAGAACACATAATTGGGTGATTTGGTGGCAAATAAAAGCAAAATTTTAAACTATGTGTTTGCCTGGGGCGTTTTATATAAATATCAATACTTGAGAGATATTTCCTTATCTGAAAATTTTGTAGTCCACTCAAATTAATGGTTTTGCGAACTCAGTTTTTAAGGTCTTCTGGAAATTTTCAAAAAGGGAAGAGATTTTGGGTTAAACTAATTTCCTTTTCTGGCTCACATCCATTTCCATTTTCAATGACCAGAGCGTTTGCTGAATAGGTCAGAGCTAACGTGACAGGAAGCAGAGATTTTGTGAGGCTCAAACGATACAGTGCGAGTGCCCAGAATGAAGACCTGCTGGGTCCGTGTCCACGGCCATTTCTGGCAAAGACATAAGGGAGCAGAGCTCCTCCCGCCACTCACTTGGAAACTCCCTGAATACAGTGACGTCATATTCACATGATGTCATGGTGTGATCAGAGGGCCAAAATCCCCCAATGGCCTTCTATGAATTTGTATTAAGTGTATGCTACACCTTTTTCAGCTATCTCAGCTCTCTTGGATATTCTGTTCTGTTTATTTTTGTTATTGTTGTTTGTTTTGTTTTAGATTTATTTTTTTTCCTTTTTAGTTTTGGAGGTTTCTATTGAGCTATCCTAAAGTCTAAAAATTATTTTCTTAATCACGTGCAATCTAATAAGCTCATCAAAGACATTTCTTATTTCTGTTACAGCATTTATCATCTCTAACATTTCTTTCTGTTTCTTTCTTAGAATTTCCTCCTTTCTGCTTACCTTATCCATCTGCTCTTGCACGCAGCCTGCTTTATCTGATAGAATCCTTACCATATTCATCATAGTTGCCTTAAACTCATGGTCCAATCATTGCAACATCCCTGCCACACCTGTCTGTTTCTGCTCTGTCTCTTCAGACCGTGCTCTTTGCCTTTAGTATGCCTTCTAATGTTTTCCTTGTTAGCTAAACAGGATTTAATTTTTCTTGATGGGCAGACAGGTCATACCAGGTAAAAGGAACTCCTATGAATAGGCCTTTAGTAATGTGCTTGTAAGGTGTGAGGAAAATGGAAAGGTTTTATAGTCCTCTGATTAGGTCTGCCTTTAGTGAGATTTTGTCTCTAGACTGTGAACTTCACAAATGCTTCTCAGTTGGTTTTTACCCTCTCTTAGGTGGGACAGGCTGGCTAGATGGGGCTGGAGTTTTGTATTTCCCTTCTAAGTGGAATGCAGAGCCAGCTGGAGTTGAGTATTTCCCTTCCCCCAGGTCAGTTAGGCTCTGATAAGACCCCACTAGGTTTGACTCCTGTTAGTTTTACTTGAGAGTATGCTTGATTAAGAACAGAAAGCGCTAAACTCTTCCAAATGGTTCTATTTCTCACCCTGGTTTGTGTGGCTCAGTGGATTGAGTGCTGGCCTATGAACTAAAAGGTCGCTGGTTCAATTCCCAGTCAGGGCACATGCCTAGGTCAAGGACCAGGTCCCCAGTAGGGGGTGTGTGAGAAGCAACCACACATTGATGTTTCTCTCCCTCTCTAAAAATAAGTAAAATTTTAAAAAAATCTTTTAAAAAAGTGGTTCCATTTCTCCTCTGCCTACCAGACCCCCACCCCCTACCCATGACTGAGTCCCTAGAGTTTTTAATCTCTCGAGCCTGTCTACACCGAGTGTCCAGCAATTAGAGTTCAGGTCTCCATACTCCGTCCCACAGCGGTGCCCCCAGAAGTTTCTGCTCCTGTCTGTCTCTCCAACTTGAGGGCAGCAATCTGCCCTGTGTCCTCACTTCTCTAGGACTCAAAGAAGAGTTGACTTTTCAGTTTGTTTAGCTTTTTATTATTTAAGACCAAGTAGCAATTTTCAAGCCTCCTACATGCTGGACTAGAAACCAGAAACCTAATGTGAATTCCTTCAGGTTATGGCATTGTCATTAGAGGGAGGAGGGAGACACAGTGTTTACATTTTGTATTTTTACATATTCAGTAAGAAAGCTACAGATGTTTGTCATGAAAGCCATGCCTTGTGAGGTTGATATTGGGGGACATGCTAGTTTCTTTTCAACATGTCCTTTAGTGTCATTATCAAAGAAAGTTTATTGGGGCTGATTCAAAATGGGAAGTCGTTATGAACATGTTGCCTGGAGGTAAGGAGTAAGGAGCGGATGTTAATACAAATTTCTGTACCAAGTTACCTCAGTCACCTAGCAGAGAGCAGGGTGCTGAATGAATCACCGAGCAGCTACGTTTGGGGACCAAAAAAGTAAGGGTGCTACTCAGGGAAGTCACAGGTAAGGTGCCTCTGAAAGTAGATTGGGACCACCTGAAAGCCACATGAGTGACATCACATGAAAGGAGAAATGAAGAAAAAGCAAAACCCTGGTTGGGAAGCTCACTTGGTTAGAGCATCATCTGAATACACCAAGGATTGAGGGTTCGATCCCAGTTAGGGCACATATAAGAAGCAACCAATGAATGCATAAGTAAGTGGAACAACAAATAAATGTTTCTTCGTCTGTTTCCCTCTCTCTCTCTCTCCCCCATCCTCTCTCTCTGCCCTATCCTCTCTCTCTCTCTCTCTCTCTCTCTCTCATAAATTTTTGAAAGAAAAAGCAAAGGATATAATAGCAACAAATCGTCCAGGTGCTAGCATGGTATAGGACTGCCTTGCCCTACCCATGATCCTGGCTCAAATCAAGGTCTCGTTCCTCACACTTGGGTTTCAGTCCCTGGTAAATCACAGCACATGTAAGTAAGATGCCCACTATGGGGAGCTGGAGCATCACTAATAAACTTCCTTTGTGTGTTACCAGAGGGAGTGTTGATTCATTGCATGCAAAAACATCTTGAAATCTATAGTCAAGGGAACTTCTCACATTATTTTTTAAAGCAAACATCAAGTTATATCTAGGTAGTATCTAGGTAGTATAACTAGTTCGACATGAAGCGTTATTGTCCTGTATCATTCCCCCAGACTATGCCTGCCGACAGAGATTCCATTTAGATATTTCCCTCCTAAATTTAAGGCTTTAAGGTCTGATAAAAAGCAATAGCTTTTCCACATGTATTTCTGTAGTGTTTCAAATTCTTGTATATATTTTTTCATTTGACTTTCATAATACTTCTGCTGTGTAGGTAGGGCAAGTAATACTGTCCCATTTTGTAGATTAAGAAAATGAGGAACTGAGATCTGGAGAGGTTAAGAGATTTGCTACTCATTGGTAAATTCTTTTTCTAATCCTAACTGCATGTGTTACACACACGTGCACATTTTATAAAATGCAAACATCTTTGGGAAGTTTAGATATGGAAGCCATTACTAGTCACTTATGGGTTGATATAAATAAATATCAGGTTTCTAAGAAAACCTGATATTTGGGGCGGGTTTTCATGGAGGATAAAGTAAAATAGTGGTTAAACTGATGGCTTACAACATTTGAAAATAACTTGCCATTCAGAAGGTTTTTCAGAATGATACAGAATGACACCTTGGAGCTGCCAGAGAAAACTCTTTCTAGATAAGACCCATTGTTTCTTCTTTCCTTCAAGGGAACAGATGCATCTTTGAGGCTGTAGCTACCCATGAAGTAGCTTACACTAGGTTGGAAGAATTTGCAGAATGTACCAGTAAAGTAATCTTGTTGCAATGAACACTTTGTCCCTTGAAGTTTATTGTTTCTTTCAAAAGTAAATTTATTATCTCCAAGGAAACTTATTTAAGCCAAACATAGAAAAGGAAAGTTTCATAAAAGAAGGTGGTATTTAATTTTCAATCCCAAAGTTAACACTACTTTGTAAAGACCCAGATAACTTTTCAAAACCTTCCAGATAGCACTGATTTCCCATCATCCTCAATCACTTGTTGCTAATTTTTCTGCTCATTTTTCTGGGTAATACAGGTATCAGTTCACAATAGAGTTTTTTCCTTCCTCATCTCAGAGTGTCACAGGCATAGCATTTACTAAATCTTCATACATTTGTGGCATTTCTCCCTTTGAGGAGTAAGCTCTACTTTTCTATGTGCTTGACAGATACCTACCAGTTATGGTAGAGCCCTCACGTGGGTGTTTCCTGAGCCTCTGCCTTTGGACACCTAACACTCAGAACATTTTTATACATTTATGCATTTAATACATGCTGGAGAATTGAAACTTATAATAGGAGACAAAGGAGAAATGTGATAAACCCATAGGACCCAGTAATATCTTAAAACACCACTGTATCACAAATGGGAAGACATGAGCAAGTCTCAAGTGTTCTCATCATAGAAAGGTTACATATGATTATTCAAGTCCAAAGGTTAGAGTATCAGTTACTTTTAAATTTTTATCTCTAGATTTTTTTTATTTCAGTGACTAGAGTAGCAAAGGAAGAAAAAGGGAGGGGAAATTGGGCTGAAAGCTTATCTATTTTAAGTTAACCTCATGGTTTGTGTGAGATCTTTGGCTACAGGTATGACTTAAGGAAAATAAACAGAATAAAACTTTTATTTGTAAGTTTTAACCTAAAGTTACAAAGCCATCTACTAGCGATGACTTTATTGAATTTAGAAACGCATACCGCTCTTACCAACTTTCCATTAGTTGTGGTCATAAAGTCAAGAATAAACCAGATGGCCAAATCTATAAATTCACCTACTTTTAGCAGATTTGCAGTTTCCTTATGCCTTCAGATTTAAAAATAATAATAATTGTGGTTAAAAAAAAAACACATAAAATTTACTATCTTAGCCATTTCTAGGTATATAGTTCAGTATGATAAGGACATTCACATTGTGCCTCCTTTATGCCTTTTATCAAAGTCGGTATTATGCATTAAAAGGAAAAGATTGTTCTTTTCTCTTGACATCTTAGATGGTGAGGTCAGAAGGACACATGTCTACCATTGCACTTCCACATGCAGGAGCAAAATACTCCATTTTCAAACATCCTCTCTGATCTTTCAACCTGCTTCCCACCAACTGCTTCAACAGCCTTTCCAAAGGGCCTCTTGTAAGGGAGCACAAAGTTGGGGAGCAGGAAGTAGGACTAGTGACTCATGTTGCACTTTAACCTCCTTCCTCCTTCTTTCATTCCTTAAAAGAATAATAATAAATACGACAATCAAAATTCATTTTGCTTAAACGAAAATTTAATCCAACAGAGCACTAATTGGGAATTCTTCCAAGAACATAATTAACAAAGAAATATCTCTTTTAGCAATAGGCAGGAAATCTCCCTTTCTTTGGCAAGGGATGTCTTACCTTGGAAAGAAAAAGTAAAGGCTCGCCTCTGTAACCTAGCCTTGTGTAGACGAACACAGGCAGAGCGTGATCGCGGGTTGTCATGGCGGAGATCCTCATGGATTCGCGCACCTGAAATTGCGAGAAGCGCAAGATGCTTTCGCCATCTCCAAGCGATTTCCTGATGCCAATAGAAGGATATAAAGCAGTGCTGCTGTTCCAGAGCCAAAAGAGCTCATTGTTCCTCAAAACTTCCTTTTCTGGGCATGACCCAGTGTAGTTGGGGGCATAAACATTGTAATTGTGGCAGTCAGGATACAAATAATAACCCCAAAGACCTTTGGGTCTGCTCTTAATTCCCAGTTCGATGGTTTCCTTCATGAAAGCTTTTGCACTGTTTTCAAAGGTTGTTTTGGCTAAACATTCAATGTCAGCAGCTGATACATTCTTCAGCATATCAGAAATAAGCTTTCTTGACTTCTGTCTGTAGACATCTTTTTTGTTCCAGTTCCGGGCCCACTGAGGTCGCCAATGTTCCCAGTCTATAACAGCAAGTCCACTAAAATCTTTAGCAGGTATATAATAATTAATATCTTGGTCAGTTTTTTTAAGATGTTCTTGCAAACTTGTGTTCTGGGGGAGACCCCCATTAATGGGAACCCCCTGTGATGTGTACCATGGAAAGTATCCCAATCTGTTGATATAAAATATAGTGACATTTTGCCCCCTGGCCCTGGCAAGTGGGCTTCCAATCATCTGAAACATTTTCAAATTTAGTCTTATATTATATTTTATCAAACACTTATCGACTGGAGCATTCCAAGCAGCTATAAAAGGTTTCCTTTGATAAATTGGAAGTCGGGCAGGTTTTAGAGAAGAGATAGACTTCAGAAAGAAAAATGTAAGCAGCCATGATGTGAGGTGTATTGGTTGGACACAAAACTTTAATTGTCCTTC